>VWPU01011872.1:0-187158 GCA_013398955.1 Callaeas wilsoni
CGCCTGCTCCCCGTGCTCCTGCCAGCTGCCCCGTGCTCAGGGATTTGGCAGCTCTTTCGTTCTCTAGTTCTCTGTTGCTGAGTACAATTGTGCATAAACACGAGCAAGAGGAACTTTTCGTGCCAGGCAGGGCCTTTTAAAATGAGTTTAAAAAGCCTCTAAGCTCCTTTCACTTTGGCCAGTGGTTTGAAATAGCCTTGCTCTGCACCCCAGTCCCCAACATCGTCATTTACCCCCTCGGGAGGATTTCTCTGTGTGATCTAAGTTCCTGCTGGAGAGATTTAATTCTAGACCCATTGCACTAAGTTTTGTGGTGATAATCTTGATTTATAATGTGATAACTGGTGGTAGAGCCTGGTCCAAGATTTTCTCTGTCAGCCTGACCCTGTCCTGATCTCAGTGCGAGGTCAATTCTCAGCAAGGTCAGTTGGAAGGACACTGAGAAAGAGAAGTGGGCAGTGATTAGTGAACTTGCATTAGGGAAAGTACCTAAATATCTACCAAAAAATATGAAAAATAAATTGAAACATTTTTGAGAAGTGAACAGAACTTTTTCAATTGTGAAATTTCTTATTCCTGTTTCTCCCATCTGGGTGTTAGATTAAAAAAAAAAAAGTTTATTGGAAGGAGAATAAAATCTGGTAAAGATGGCTTGTGAAACAATCACTGCCCATCCTCATTTTGTTTCAGACATGACAATATTTGACCTTGTTAAATGTCAGTTGCATTGATTTGATTTGAGGGGCCTGGATTGTGAATCACTAAATACTTGCCCTGTAAATTTGTTGGCCCTTTCAAGAAAATTTCTGACTGAAACTTGAGGCTTATAATGGTGAGTCTACCAGGAGGGTTTATTCTCTGATAGAGCTTCCACATATTGGTTTACAGCTGTACCGAGTCCCCTTAGAATGATTTTTTTTTTTTCCCTTTCCTAATATGAAACTTGATGCTTGGAAAATCTGATAAGTGAGTTTCATTTCCCTGGAAATTTATTGCTTCTATTTCCAAGTGCAAGGAAATAAAACAAGTAAAAACAATAAGCAGTCTGTAAGGAGGGTATTAATGAGGGGTCACTCTTTTCTCATGTAGGCTCAAGCTCAGGAGAAAAGGAGAAAGGAGTTGCTTTGGGGGCAATCTAAATGGCTGCTGCAGTCTATTTTGCTTTATTTATTTGGTAGGATCAGCTCTCCTCTATTTCCCTCTTTAAAACGTGCTCTCCAATTCCGAGCGGGATATTTATGACAAGAAATACAAAGTCTTTTCTTCAGGTAGTGGAAACTCCTTTGACTTCAGCTCAGGGACTGGCTGATTTTTAGTTGACAAAAGACTATTTATGCTGCTCCGAGCATCTCTGAAATCAGAAGAGCCCATTTGTATATGTAAAAAAGATGCCAAAGAATTCCAGCATCCCATCCTTATTCCAGTGGAGAACTACATTATGCTCATCTAATTCCCCATTCTTTCATTTGGAAATGATGGTGCTCTTCACTTCTTCCTGGTAATTGCTGTACAATGCTAAGGAGCTGCCAAGTTCCACTGCAGGACTCATTATATTTAGTAACGGTGGGAAAAATTGCCATCTACAGAGCATTTTATATGGGAAAAGAACTGGGCTTCCCAACACTGCAGATGTGCATCCCCTGTAGATCCTGTCACTGAATCAACTCCTAAGTGAGACAGACTGGTCCATTTTGGATGCAGGGAGGACAGTTTGGAGGATAAACATGACAATAAGAGACTTTAATGGAAGGAAAATTTGGTGCTAACGATGTCAATTTGATTTTCAGATTTCTTTTGCACCAGTTCCCTGTACTTCCCCTCGTTTGCTTAGGAAAGTTGTACTCGTTGGAGCTGTCTTAATTCTTTTGTATTGTGCAGCAGTGACTTAGTTGTGTGTTGGAAATGTGATGCCTTTTTATAGACTCTATAGCAGGTTTATTTTTAAATGTTTTTTCTCTAGGGAAGGGCACACAGTTTACTCAAAATTTACCATATGCTTTGCATCTCCAGTAAAACAGTTGAAGAAAATACCATATTTTTAAATCTGGTGAGTTGTGAAGAGTCAGAGAGAGGCTGGGTGGAGAACACTAGTTAGAATGATAGATACTCAGAAACTCCTTCCCTTCCTAGAGTAAACTGCCATGAAGTAGCTCAAGAGGGACTATTGAAAACATTATTGTGCTTTTCAGGTTATAGGCCTTGAACCTGCAAACACTTGTGCATGTAAATAACTTTACATAGGTAAAGTAAATGCTTTGAACTCAGAAGGGCTACTTGCATATAGGAAGTTTTTTATGTGTGTAAGTGCCTGCAAGATTAAAACTGTAGTTGATGTTTGATTAACATTTAATCCTCTGTGGCTGTGCTGCCTTATGGACAATCCAGAGGGAGTTCCAGAGGAGGCAGCTCAGGAGCTGAGCGTGCAGATGAGCTTGAGCTCCATTAGTTAGGCTGGGTTTAGATTTTCAGTTTCGAGATTATATAAATATGTTGGTTCTTTTTTTTTTTAAGTTTAGAAATAGAAGTCAAAGCTACCTCTTCCTAAGCTGGAAGTCAGATTTTGTGATACATGTTGCTGTTTTGGCTTCTTTTCCTTTAAGTAAAAAAGTCTTGAATTTCATTTCCAGCATTCTATACTTTTTGTTCTGCCTTTTGCATCTTCAGTATCTAAGGGAAAGTGCAAAAAAATGTAGAAATACAATAATGTCTTTTAGAAAGTAATATTGCCTTTTAAAAAATTATCCTGGCTTTCACTCTTTTCATTCAGCATTTTACCCAAATCAGCATCAATTTTCAGAGGCTTTTGATGAACTTAACATCACTGTTTTTTCTAAAAGGCCATAGAACACAACCCACGCCCCACAGAAGCTACTAAGAGTTTTTCACTAGGTCTGTTGGAAGCTGATTTAAATCCCATACAGGTTAGAGGACTCCTAACTACAGGAAATACAAGATTCCTTCATATGAAATTCTTTGTTTGCTTGTTGTAACTGTAGGACCACACAATCTACAATTGCTATAAGATTTTTCTGCAAATTATTAGTCATCCCTTGAGCAGAGTTTGTGACAGTGCTGGCAAACAATGGACTTAAAGAATGTTTTGAGGAAGTGTCTGTGTTTATATGGGAAGTAGTAAATGGGCATGGGTGAGACATTATGAAGGATGAAGATGTGGAAATGCATCCTGCAGGAATGGTGAAGCACACGGAGAGTGGATGCAACTGAGCTGTTACACCCAGGGAACAGTCACTGCCCTTTTTGTCTGGAGAAGTCAGGGTTTATGCTGGGTTTTGGGAAAAAGCTGCTTTTTAGCGACTGAGCTGCCCAGAGCTTCATAGTTCCTCCAGGGGAAAGGACATTCCGGCTGATTTTCTTGGTTTATTTGATTCCAAACCACTTTTCCTCTTCTCGCTTTATACACACACCTGTCTATCGACATCCTTAAAGCAGTCCTTGTTATTTAGCACATCTTTGACACTGCTGCTTTGTGCATAAAATGGAAATAGTGTTGTGTTATCCTGCTGGTCTGAGAGCCTTATCCTGGGCTATGGCTCTGTTTTTCTCCGCTCTGTGTGTGCACACTTGGAGAACAGACAAGTAACCAGGGGTGAAATCCACCTCTGTGCTGGGTAAACATTTAAACTTTATGATCCTTGTCCTAGCCCTGTACAAAAGGGTGAATTTCATCCTCCATAAATGTAAAGTCTTCCTGTGTTATTACAGTTGCCTCTCCCCATTTCCCATTATCTTTGAACCCCCTCTCCATCATTAAGCTTTCTTTTAGGATCCAGGAAAATGTCATTCTCTTCTCCTCTTTCTCTGACTGGCCTCTGGTTATATTAGAAAATAAAATTAATCTCAAGGGGAAAATAGCACTTAAAATTATTACTACTGTTTAGCTTACTAAAGTGATTTGCTCTCCGTGACCTGTCTCAGGCTGATCCTTGTACAAATCAAATCAGCACACAAAACAGCACTGGGAAACGGTTTCCAGACTCAGAATTTCACAGCTCCTGAACCTTTCGAATGTCACAAGCAAATCAAAAATGAACATATTGGTTTATCTGTCTCTTTAGATCCCAGACAGCATGTTTTTTTTAAAGGCACGTATTCTCCCGTGCTCCATATGAAGTGTATGAATAAGCCAGCTGTAATGCTTCTGGGTGAGCTCATACCTAAATGTTTTGCTGAGCAGGGGCTGGAGAAAGTTTCCATCCACTTCCAAGTCTATCCCTGTGTTATGGGGGATTAATGTCACTCTGACCTCCAAGAGTTTCTCATTAAGCTGTCTAAAATATGAACTCTTACCAAGCGCCTGCTCTTCATTTTAATTTGATGGGTTTATCAGTGGGCTGGAGGAGACAGCTTGTGGATAGACCAGACTTCCATGATATTTCCCTGAGGCTCAGCTAGCTCCCTGCCAGGGGCACTGGGATGGCACAGCCATCCCGTGGAGCCCCGGGAGAGCCACGCGTCCTCGCCGCAGAGGCGCCGGCTCAGCGTGGCTGCAGCAGCAACGCGTCCGTTAGTTCTGCCTCTCAGCTGCAAGCGAGCGGAGGTGTTGGAGCTCTCTGCATACGGGGCTGTGCTTTCTGCCTCTCAGAAGCAGCTCCAGCCATTCCAGCCTGGGGGTGTCTCTGGCACGCTCTGTTGCACGGGGCAGGTGCGCCCTCAAAGCCCCAACTCCACAAGGAGTACGAGGCCATTCCCGTGACACACAGATAGCGTCACTCACTTCCTTCGGCTCTGACCCCACTTCCCTTCTGACCTTGCTGGGGTGCAGGATGCCACAAGGATGACTCCTCATGCCCTTTTCCCTTGAAGTCCTTCCTGTCCAATTCAGCAGATAGATACCAATGTCTGTGAAATTTTGAGGCATGACATTACAAAATCCATGACAACAATTCGTTCGTCTCGTGGTGACCTCTTGTGGAGTCATTTAGAAATCAGGCTTGATCCGTCATGTACGGTACATTCCAGGGAGAGGAAGACAGGAGTCATAATCCAAAATGTTCTTGGGCTTGGAGGGACAGTCAGCTCATGCTGAAGGACATACAGTCTCCCACGGGCTCTCTGCATCTGGGTTTGATGGCAGGGTCATTTACTTGTCTCTTTGTACTCACTTTCTATCTTTGTGCATAAAACCCAGCTCATCCTTGACTCCCAAGCATAGGCTTAGCTTTAAAGAATTGGCATTAAAACCCAAAGTATGTTATAGCAATAGATAGGCACCTTATGAGAAAGATCCTAGCTTTTGTGTCACCCCGTTTTTTAAATTGTCGTTCTGCACATATGGTAGACATCAGAGTGATTGCGGAGCCTGCAAGGTGCAGCTAGGTGTGAATTGTTTAAAACAGGACTGCCACCAAGTTCATATCCAACTCTGTATTTGGAAAATCTAGAAGTGATTGTTCTTCACCCCCTGCTCATGTCTAATGCGTAAAATCAAAACCTTTCATGCCATTCACATTATTTTTTGTGCCGATCCTGCTCAAAGCCAACCTTTATTTTTCATTAATTCTTGCGAGGCTTGAAGCCGTTCCCAATGAAACCAATTGCCAAACTGATTGTGGAAGCCAGATCAAATCTGTAGTGTAATTTCCCCCCTGCTTTTTTATTGTCCTTGCTCCAAGTCATTCCTGTCTCATGCAAACTACAATAACTACGGCAAGCGTTTACTTGTGGGAAAAATTATCTCAACTTCCTCTCTGTGCATATAATACCTAACAATGTACTGTACTGAATAGCATATTGAGAAATGTCATTGATTATTCAGAGTTTAACATGATGAGCCATTCCATTCTTCTCTTCATTGAGACCGATTTATTCTTACGCTCAGATAAAATTACAACACTCTAAATAATAAAATAAATAAACCCCATGACCTTCTATGAGAAGGATCCCCTTTGCAATGATAATTCTAAAAACACCCTCATGAGTCAAGGATTTTTTCCTTTTTCCCCCACACATTTGTTTTGTTTTCCATTTTTTGGCTTTATTATTTGGTCACTAAGCAAAAGGTTTGCTGGGTGGCTTTTTTTTAAGCTTGAGGGAGAATATGAATGTCATAAATATTTCATTTTCCTAGCACATCTTGCATTGTTCCTCACTTTCAGACCTTGCCAGCAGTCAACACAGTAGTAAATTTGAGCACCTGTGGACCTTTTTCAGGAATTTATGATTTCCATTAGATTTCCATTAGAGATGGACTAAAACAGTTTAGAAAAGTGCTAGCACCTTCAGCCATACGGATCCTGCCTGTCTCTGCGGAGGAGGGTTGGATTGTGCTGTCTGTGCCCACGGCTGCTGCCAAAGGTTTGGGGCTTCACTTGGAGCTCTTGAGTCTCTATGCCAGCCAAAATGCCTCCTTGGAGAGGAGGTACCACGGCTGAGAAAGGAAGGGCAGGTTAAAAATAGAAAACCAGGCTTCTCAGTAAAAATGGTGCTGTTTCTCCCTTTCTACCCCTGCAAGCTTGGGTGCAAATTTAGCCCACAGTAACTGGCTTTGCTGGGTCACTTCAAGTGTCTGTAATTCAACAGCCACGCGTTTCTGTCGGCAGCACTCCATCCTGAGCTTTGGGGGATGTCTTTCCCTCCTTCCAGCTCTCCTCCTCACACACCTGTGGTGTGGAACAGGGCTTTGCTGGTAGTCATTTTTTCACCAGGAAATATCTTGGAGGGAGGCCTTAAGGTAAGAATTTTGGGGTTAGTTCAATTAAGAAATTGTCTTGATATTCCCTCCAGCTCTAATGCAGGCTTACAGGCAGCCTGTGTTTGTTCCAGGACTAGTTGTGAACCTGGAAAATCTCCCACATGCCTGCCACAAAGCGAGATACGGTGGCAAATAAATCACAGCGAATAATTCAGTCATGAATTGTCCATTGGCATTGTATCATAGCTTGAATACATTTCCCATAATAGCTCACGATAGTCCCATTGACATCCACTTGACTTTTACGAAGTTTTGCAGATTTCACTCTTATGAATGGCTCTGACTGGCATAGGCTTGTAGCAGCTGATTCAAGGATTGAATATTAGACCGGATATTAGATGAAATATTGTACCCATGGCATTTTCTGGAAGCTGTCCTCTGGGTAGGGTTGGAATTTCGGTCGTTCTCTCGGTTCGGTATTTATTAATTATTTTAACCAGCTGCACTGCATCAAGCCACCATCCCCATGTAAAACTTTCCCTTTGTTGCCATCCTCTGCCCACCTTTCAGCACTGTCATTCCAGCAGTGGGGCGCTCCGGGGGGCACGGCTCGTGCTGGGATAACGTCACACCCGGAGTGCACTTCACAACGGATTTCAGCAAGCTGAGGAGTGACATTATCTCAGCAGGACGCCTGCCCTTCACCTTCCATGGAGGCACCCACCTCGGAAAGGTCAACACTTGCAGTTTAAAATAATATTTTAACCATTGCTATTCAGAATTCAAAGGAAGAAGGAAGGGAATGTCAGATAGCCGTGAAATTCATGAAGCCCATTACTCCCCACAAATGACAACTGGCCCCAGACATACACTTTGAATATTCTTTTACTTATGTTTTAAGCACATTAAAAAAAACAAAACAAAAACAAAACATTCTGCAGGATATTTTAACATGAACCCCAAGAGCCAGCAGAGTAGCAATTTGCATTCTAAAAAAGTTATATGTTTAAAAACTGCATTGGTGAATTAATACACTGAGGACTTTGGCTGCTTTTAGCTCTTTGCTTTCCCTCTGCTGCATCCTCGTGTGCAGCTTATTTTGGAATAGCAATAAATCTGCTTAAAAGACAGTGAAAAGGTGTCCTGGCTGGAGCTGAGCACACTGCTTGAACCAGGGGATTTGTCTCATCAGTGTAGCATGTCTTCCCTCCAGTGGACCATCCACTTCATATTTTTTGGGGTAGGGGTTTTTAAAAAATTATCATATTCTCAAATCTTGTTTACCTTCTAACCTGAAATATAAAACTGAGAAAGCACTTTTGTGAAGTTAGAAATGGCCAAATAACTCACACAACTAATTTTCCGTTCCTTTTTTCCTTTATATGAAGAACATAACTCCAGGAGCCCAGTTCATAAAACAAATGTTGTTTGTGGAAAATGGAACACATCCTCCACGTATGTTTGATAGTATTACATTTGCACCATTTTTTTTTTTTATCATTTATGCCACTAAAGCACAGCAGCAGAGATGGCAAAGGTAAAGAAAAAAAATCTGATTTATCACTGTTTCCTTTGATTTTACTGCTGATGCAATTCCAAAGAAATTAGTGGAGTCCCACCAGCACAAGTCAGCCAGCGCTGAGCCACGCTGAGGCATTTTGCTTTGAGAATCTGGCTGAGTTCTGCTGGGAAATGTTTCTCAATATCAGCTCAGCATGACCAGGGCATCAACGGGCTTGTGGACAGAGTCTGTCTTCAGGGGTCAGACACACCTCTGATTTGCTGAATGATGCCTCCTGCATTGTTTGGGGGAACAGCAAATGGGAGGCAGTAATTCTGGCAGGCGGCTTGAAGGAGTGGCTGGGGGAGCAGATGAGCCGCGCATCTACAGAGCCCATTTTGACCTCTCTGCCCGTCACGGCACTTCCTAGAGGTTTTGAGATACGGGCGGATGGCACAAGGGTTTTTCTTTCAGTATTATCATAACGTTTCTAGATTTGGCTAAAGAACTGAATCTGATTTTGTGAGATTTCTGGCTCAGTTTTTAAGCCAACTTGGCTATGTTTTTAAAAGTGCCCTCCCTTGAAATTCCCAAAGAAGTCAAAAACGCAGAGTTCATGGAAGTCTTCCATTAGTCATCACAATAAAAGGTTATAAATCATAATTGCCTTTATGTTCAGAATTAATTTTTTACTAATTTTGTTCTAAAAGTATATACTGTGTTTAGGCCTGCTGAATAGAAATTAAATTGGAGTAACAACTACTGAAATGGCATTTTAACAATAGTTGTCAAAAGAGCATTGTCTTAGAAATGGCTTAAAAGAAGCAGCCCTGTTTTCTTCTAAAGAAGGACTATTTTCACTGAGCTTCTTTTATTGATAAATTTCCAGAGACCTTGAGTTGTGGATTATTTTCTAGCAATCAATGTTCATACTTCATGTATTATCTCTCCTACCATGTTTTGAAACGTTATAGACCATGTCAGCAGAAATCCATAAAAATTCAGTTGATAGTTGGAAGCACAGAATTAGTCAAAGAGGGCTGGGGTTTTTTCAGGGACGAAAGACCCTTGGGAAGGGAGATGTGCATATTTTTATGTATGTGTGTAGGTAAGCCACGCTCTCAGCTCCACTCCAGTGTGCCAGAGCAGCCTTGGACTGATATCCAAACACCCAATTTGGCCTGGAAAGGAGGTGGGCCACGTTGCATCACTGCAGAGTCTTACTTCAGGCAAGTTTTCTTCCTCTGTTTTCCATGAAGCTGTTTAATTCATAGAGCTTTGATGTTTAAACTGATCCTGACCTTCCGTTAGTACTTCAAAAAGGGAAAATTAGCTGCTTGGAAAAATAGAACGACTTAAATCTAGCAATTTGGGACACACATGTTAAGGTCCCACTGAACTTGTGTTGACTTCTTCAACTCTTTTTGGTATTATTTCCTGATTGACTTATAACTAGAGAAAGGTGTTAATTTTCAAAACTCCAGGAATCTCTGTTTATTGATCTGTCTTTGAAACATTGTCCCTGGTACAAGAAGAATCCATCAAGACACAGGGAGCTGCTCTAAACACAGGGCATAAAAGACTTTGATTAACTTTATTTTGGCATTTACTTACCTCTAATGAGTAAAATGATTAATTGAATAACACTCCCTGGCTTCACTACAGTTGATGGTCCATAACAACTCCCCTGGTTCTCATAGTTTATAATTTAGCTGTCAAAATATTCTCTAGGTTAGATCTTGGGAAGAAAGGTCTTGACTTTGCTTTTTTTTTTTTTTTAACAAAGTAAATCTACTTCAACTATTTGTAAGTTATTGAAGTCAGTTGAAAACATCCCACTTTAAAATATGTGCCTGGTCAGTGTTAGGTAGTTATTATTTTGGGAGGATAAAAATTTAATACATCATTTCAAAGTATTTTGAATGTGCAACTTACCTTTGCTGTGATTTATTATAGACTGGGATATACATATACTGTCAGAGATTTTCAGATGTGGGGAATGTCTCTACTGTGTATTAATGGTACTTTTTGAAATAGCTGGATTGATCAAATATTTTTTTGGCGATCAACACCTGCTTGATATTTTGGAATTTTTAGAAGTATTGTTTAAAAGTCTTGTCTTTTTAAATTACTTTTGCTCAACATCTAGTTCATTAAGATGTATTTGGGCCCTGTTGGTATGGAGACAAGTTTCCTTCAAGGCAGGCTTCAGTTTTAATGCTGCAGCACTCAGCTTTGCATGCTAGGATGAGTTTATCCTCATATCCCAAAGTTTTGAGTTTTCCTGGAGTGAACACATCTTTCCTATGTGTCCTAACTGTTTTATCTCACCAGTTTTGAGGGCCTTTTGGTGATTAAATTCAGGCATCTGTTCCTAGGCAATCCTGTTTCCAAGTGGGTCTTTCTTATTCAGAGCCCACTGCTGCCCTTTGCTTGATTGCAGTTACTGATGGGCAGATCCAGGTGTTGGAGCACTGGCTGTGACTCACAGGTCCTTCAAAAAGAGAGACTTTCCCTCACCTTTAAGAGCTTCCTGGAGGTTCAGGATAACACCTGAGCCCTACAGCAAGGGCAGCTCAGGAAAAGGTCCAGCCCCAGCTGTTTGCCCTCAGCAGATGGTTGTGTGGGGTTGGATGTGTTTCGCTGCTCGCAAAAATCAGACCCGTGCAAAGATGCAAACCTCTCTCTTCTCCTCTTTCAGCAACTTTTGATGCTCCTTTTAGCTGTTAAAATTAAAGCCAATTTTGCCCACATCATTATTGTTTGACTTGGTGTGGTTATTTTATTTTTGTAATTAAAAAGGTTTGATTAATTATGCTATGAGTATTTGTTTCCATTACTATACTCCTCTTCCATTATGTTTTGGTTTTGGTTTTTTTTTTTAAGTTAATACTAAGTTCTTTTTCTTTATCTTTTAGGCCAGCTTTCAAGGAAAAAAGTCCCTAAGTTTCCTACATTTTTAACTTTGCATCTAATATGTCAATTCTATTTTGACATATTAAGAGTGTGTGTATGTTCAAGATTTCTTCCTTCGTTCTTATTTCTGGTGGAATTTTGCCATAAATTCTGTGCGTCAAAGGGAATTTGCAGTTAAATTTGAAGTCTCTGCTGCTTTTATTAAGCCAAATCCTTGAAGGTGCTAACTCCTCTCAAAAGCTGTAATTTTACTGATAACAGAAGGTGCTTATTTTAGTGTAGATTGCTGTATCTTCCTGTCTTTCTATTCACTCAGTTTACTAAGATAGTAGTCAAAGGATATCCCAACCATAAAATTGAATGGAGGAAAATATCCTTCATAAATGCAAAAAATCTCCCAAATTTCCTTCCCAAAACTCCTGTATAAAATCTTACATTGTAGATATAAATTTCTACACACTGGGCCAAATTCTTATCCAGCTAAAATTAACATCTATGGTACTAGGGTTTATTAAAGTAGTGAAAAGTTTTGCACAGATATCACACACTGCAGAAATCCTTTTTAGCACTGTAATAAAACATAAAATAAAACTGTCTGTACTTCTCTATGTCAAACCCACCCTTTTGACACCACTTCTTTAAAAAAAAAAAAAAAGATATCTGGTTCTAGTCTCTGTAAAGCTATTTTATGAGAAGATAATATAAAATTATTTTATGAGAAGATAATCTAAAATTATTTTACGAGAAAACAATCTTAAAGTCTGTCCAGAGATTGTCAGTATAATCAGATCACTGATAGCAAGACCCCAGAGTGAGACACAAAGCCATCGTTTGACTCATGTTGGCAAATACACGGTACAAACCTGGACACGTGAAAGTTTTATAACAAAACTGAACAAAAACGTGTTGTCTTGAGTTGCAAGGAACATCACTTAGAATGTCATCTGAATCACCAGTGGGTTTTAGTTGTAGACAAATTCCTTTCTGAGCATGGCTTTCAAAGAACCCTCAGGTTTGCAGTGAGCTGATGAGATCAGGCTGTAATGTGAATTCTGACACATGTTCCTTAGGCTGTTCACAGGGATGATCCATTTCACTCCTCAGCAGCAGCATTTCCAAAGCAGTTTATGATTCCTCCTGAGAACTGGTTTTTTAAATTGTGACAAGTTATGTCCAATGAAGGAATTCTGGGATCTAAAGTGATGCAAACGGGGGAGCATGAATTTTCCAAAATTAATTTCTTTAATGAATATGAATACTTGAATGTATCTTAAGCTGTAACGTTTTCAGCTCTCAGTTTACAATATTTAAATAATCCAGAACTGTCAAGTGGGCTTTCTCGTCTGTTTATTTGAAGGAGTCCACACAGAGTTGGTGTGATCAGTACTTCTGTTGAGATGAAAAGTGAAAAGTCTATGAGTAACATCTCATGCCAAAGTGAACTTTACGGTTAATAAATTCGGCAGTTCAGAGGTTATTTAGTCAGTAATTAAATGTAAGAGTCAATATTTAAGTCCAAGAAGAAATCTTGAGAATCTTGATCTTGTTAAACTCCTATCTCAATTACATGATCAAAGCCAGCAGAAGTATTTTTCTTTGCAAGTATCACTTTCAAAGTCACTGACTCTTCTTCCACAGGGAGTTTGATTGTTGACTTCAGCTGAAGTAAGTTTAGATCAACACTGAGCTATTTTGAAAAATCCTCCCTGATACTTTCTCTGACTAGAGACATCTGAACCTTCTGAGGTTAACCCATCCTTGTTTTGGACTCATCATCATGTTTTGTAATCTCTCTTCTCCCTGTTCTCGATCGAAGGTGTTTCAAATGGGAGAGAAAAACAATTCAAAGCAATTTAATCTTCTTTTCTTTCTTTTAACAACTAGAGTAAGCAGCAGACTTATTGAAGTTGCAATCAGATTTGTACAGCAGTATTTATTGTCTCTCTAAGTGTTATCAATTGTATAATTTTTGTTCTTTGATTTCCAGTTTGGTTATGATAGAGAGAGGTGGCATAGGAGAGAGGCTTCCTTGAGCTTTTGTTTTGGTGGGATGGGGTTTTTCATAACCATAGGTCTGTTTTGCCCGTGATGGCACCTGATACTGGGAGAAAACTCTGAAGAAAACGCTCTTGTTAAGAGGGACCTTGTAGCTAAAGAAAAATCGTCCTTCTGCCTGATGGTAGTGAATGAACTGAAAAACTGACTGGATTGAATTTGAAAGTGTTGACTCAGACACTTTTTCTTATTCTGAATGGAATTTTCTTGTTATATGTACAGAGTTCAGAAGGACTTCCAGCAGTCTAAGTAGTGGACAGAAAGGTAGAAACTTCAGCAAGTTTAGGAAAAATAGGTGGGCTAGTAATGCCTACACTGACTGAGGCACCTGGTCATTTCTTTGGAAACAAATCTTGGTATTAGAAACATTGAGGAGAGTAAAATTGGGGCTGGATCTTTGGCTGGGATAAACCAGCATACTGCTTTCAATTACAAATATTTGAAATTGTCAGTGCTGAGCATATTGTGAAATGACATCTGTCATATGGAATCTGAAAAAACCACCACCTAAACATACAAACTGCTTCATTCTCATCTGATGCAGTAGACAAAGCTGAAATGCTTGCATCAACCAAGAAATTAGATCAATAATGTGTCTTCAGTATGGCTTATCTCTGTTTGTTTTAAAGTAAAGCCCAATTCACGTCCTTCGCTGTGGTACATACAAACACTGGATATTGAACTTTTCTTTTTCCCCAGTGATTTTCCTATAACTTCACTCAGCCAAACTCCTGCTTGGGTTTTTATCCTGTTATTTCTTATTTTTCTCTTCAAGGCAATTAAATAATAACATGCACCTGCCTCCTATCCCATTAATCAGACTTCTAGTAAAACAGTTGTACAAATTGTACAAATACTAAGAATCTGCCTACATGCAGGTGTTTACCTTGGAATAAGTTCACATTGATGTTTCCATAAGGGTTCACATGCTCTTTTTTCTTTTTTTTAAGAGGAATTCTTGACATGAAAACGGATATTTGTACTTAGTTTATGTTTTTATGAGTGATAAATAACTGCATGAAAACAATGCCCTACCTAGATATGCCAAGCATTTTATAAAGGGGTTTTCTAAGCGACAAATACCTGATTTGTGGCAACTGGTGTCCTTGAAAATTAAGGATTTTTTATTCAAGTTTCATAATGTATTTAGAGGAGCTGCAATCCACTGTGTATTATGCAAACTGTCAGCATCCTCTTATCTTCTCCCCCATTTGCAGCACCCTTCACGGGCGCTTCTTGGCTGTGCGTGGGTGAAGGATAATTCGAGTGCCCTCTAGCACTTCAGCGCCTGGTGTTGCACAATCAGGGAATCTGGTGTCACATTAAGGCAATTCTTATAATATAATCAAAGTTCTGATGTTGTACTGTCCTTTAGATGAAACAAACTAATGAAATGTATTGACCCTCCTTGCGCGCTTCTGAAGCGAAATGACGAAGCGGTATTGAAACTACATGAAATACATTGACATTGATTGTGAAGTCTCCGTTCCCAGAGTCACTTTGGTGGCTGATTAAAGTGTCACATTGACAATATAGCCCCTTTTGAACAGGAAATTAATACCAGCCTGGTGGCAAGGAATGTTCTTCCAGGCTGTAGCTTGCACTATCACCAGTCCTCAGAAATGAATCAGAGGCTCAGCTATTCCAGCGTGGCACGCTGTTTTCCCTGATTATAACAAACAGATTGAAATTGCAACCACCACGAGGCAAAAAAAAAACAAAACGAAAAACCAAAAAAAAAGAGCTTCAGCTCCATTATGTTTATTCTCATGATTCAATATGCGTATTACTGATAGGAATTTCAACGAAGACTTAACATGAACTATGTGTTTTCAGTCAGTTAAAGCTCCATTGAAAGTAGGAGTCACATTAGCTATGTCTTTCTAATCCATCTATCATCTGTTTGAATACATAAAAGCCTTTGCTTTACTATGTGGCTGATGTATGCACAAGTTGGGGGAATTTCTATAGATTGGGATATACAAGCACAGAAAAAAATGTGTGTTTGACAGGCAGAAGGAGAGAAAATTACGTATTCAATGCATGGTGCAATGCTAAAAAGGATGGAATGAAGCAGGTGGAGTAGCCGTGGAAGCTTAAAGACGGGATCATCTCTGAGATCTCAGGGCCTGTTTCTCCATCCCAGGAGCATCCTTTATAAACAGCCTAATGTAGGAGAAATTGAAGGAATGGAAAGGAGCTGTGACATGGGAAACAAATATTTATTCATTACTAAGTGAGAATCTAAAAGGGAAAATTATACAGATGTGGAAGAGAGACGGCAGTTCTGTCCTGGAAAGATGAAATTCTAGGCCTGTCACCATCTCACAGCACAGTTCATCCCTTTTTAAATTAAAGGAAGATGCATTTTTGGGCACTGTGTTATCCAGCCATCATTTTCTTTCTTGAAATGAACTTTGCACTGGAGTTCTAGTGGGCAGAGCTACGCTGGTTTACACCAGCTAAGACAATGACTCCTCAGGCTCTATCCCCTTACACCTATTCCCAATCCTCAGCTGCCTCTCCTGCAGCTCCACAATCCTCCACAGCACTGGACCTTATAAAACTCTCACTCTGAGTGCTCCGGGTCACAGGCCCCTCTTCTGGGTCTTAGTCTGGGTACTCAATTCTCATCCTGTTTTCCTCCTGTCCCTGGGCAGAGTTGTGCAGGGGAGTTTGGAATGGGACGGAGCAGCTCTCTTGTAAGATGTTTAAGTGTGATGCTGGAGAACAGGCTGGCCAAAGAAAACTGATCAAGGCTGGAGGAGTTAGGAGAGAAAACGAGGTAGTAAAAATTCTTGCCTGGCAGACCAGCATGGAAGTTTTTTTGGCTCATTAACTTGTGAAACTGTTTGGGGATTTTCTAGAAGGTATCACAGGAGTGCAAAGCAACAATATGGCCATTAATAATAGTTTTATTACCAGTTAGCTGTACAGATAATTCCTGCATATTTCTTTCCACATAAGGAGTTCAGCGTTCTCTTTCTGTGCACAGCTGCTCTGAGCTAGGACTGGCCAGAGAGCACCCCAGGAAAAGATTTCTGTCAGGAAATGCTCAGCTAGGCAAAAATGTAGTGTTTTATGGACATGCTCTGACCATAGAAACGAATCAGGTCTCTGCTGGAGCAGCCACCCAGCAAGGAGCCAAATCCTGGTGCCCCAATAACCCGTGTGCCAGGCTCTCAAAGCCAGTGGTTTGTCCTGGGGGCTGAGCTTGGGCTCCCCAGCTCCCAGCTCCAAACTCCCCATTTTTCAGGGAGCTCTGTGCCATCAGCCTGGCCCTGTGGGTTCTCCAGATGCAAGAGCATCCAGCTGTTCCTCGGTCTCCCTCAAGGCTGGCTCAGCTGGGAGCCTGGCAGCACTGCCCTTCCTGCCTCAGCCCCAGGGGACCCTGCGGAGCAGGATCCCACAGGAGCTTTGATCTCTGCTTGGAGAGCTTTGGGTCACCTGAGAGCTGACACCTGAAGGGCCCATAATCCCTGAGCCATCCCCAGATCCATCCCAGGATGCTGCAGCATCCCACTGCCCTGAAGCAGAGAGATCCATCCAGCCTGTGTTCAGTCTGGGTGATTTGCTGGAGGGATGGAGAGGGTGGGAAGCCTCTTTCTAACTCGCCTCTTCTGGAGTCTGTGGCTCCTTGTTCAGGAACATTGTTGTTACTTTCAGTGCTGCTCCTGCTGTTGATCTTGGCCTTTGCTTCTGTGATTTCTGTTCCCTGCTGCACTACTTAGGTGAACAATAAGTTCCATTTCCAGCAGTGGTCGGCCTCCTCTCTTACCCCTTGCCTGCAGGAATTTCTTTTGTTTGGTTTGATATTTTTAGTCACGCTGTGTTGTAATAATAAGAACAAGACCATGGGCACGCGAGATTCCAGCCTTCCTTCAGTTGCCATGGCTTGCCTTTGCGCGTTGTTATTGCTTTGGATGAGCTACTGCTGCTGCTGCAGCCCCACTCCTTGATTTCTGCTTCTTTAATACTGTTCCCTGCCTCACTACAAAGTGAACAGCAGTGCTTGTTCTCTCTCTCTGACGTCTTGAATCCACCCACGAACCCATTATTTTCTGTAACGGCCAAAACCGGTGTAGGAGGGGGGGAAAATGAAATGAAAAGAGAAAAAATAAATAAGGATAAAACCCTGTGTGCTTTGGGACTGTTCCCTGCACTGCAGAAAGTGCTTGTGCACCCCACTGCACATGTAGATCAGGATGTGACCCTGAGCTCCATGTTTACACTGCACCCAGAACGCCGTGTGCTGAGAATGAGGACACCGAGGGGTCAGACAGAGCTGAAATCTCTGGTGTGTAAGAAATTGTGTCCTGTTGTTGTTTGCAAAAGCTGCAGAAGCTGTGGTGCTGGGACCAGGTCGTGGATATGTTCAGGAGAACCATGTGTGGAGACAAAGTCTGAGGGAAAAATAAAACGACATCATGCCACCCTGCCTGTCACCCTGTGGCCACTGAAGTGCTGAAGGGGCACAGACTTGGCCGAGGTGCCTAGGGTTCAGACAGGCTTTGCCACCAGCTTTGATGAAGTTCTGGTATCTGATGGCAGTTTCAAGTGGCTCTGAACCCTCAGTGCATTTTGTAGCTGCTCATTTTATGCCATTGATAAACAGATTTATTAAATTTCATAACATATCCTTTCATTCCTACTTCTTTCCTTTTTCTCTACATGTTTCCATTCTTGCATCCATCTGATAGAAAGGTTGAGTAAGAAAAATCTGAACACTCAACACCTAAGAAAGTTCCCCCAAAGCATTCCTTTTCAAAATTTTCCTCTCTGTGTTTTTAACTAAGAAAAATTAAAAGACCACCAGGTTCCTGGTACAAAGTAGTGAAGCTGCAATATATCTTGTTTTCCTAAATTTTGGGTTGAAAACCGTTCATTTTATTCAGTGTTTATAAACACAAGTAGTTTATCCTGTTAAAAAATATTTTCTGAACTAATGAATCATTTTGAATACTTCAGTAGAAGGAAACTGTTAAACAAAATCTGTGAGCTACTGCCGTGATCCCTTTCCTAGGCCTTTCTGTGTGCAATCTATATTGTGTCCTTCTGTCCTTCTCCATCAGCTGGTCTTTCATACATTATTTTAAAACCAGGGAATTGGATATTGTCTTATTTAACAAACAAGCAAACCACGCCATATGTATATATATATACATACATAAAATACCTATATATTTATCTCTTTGTATATATAAAATAAAGAACTGATTTTTCCAGCTGTGGTTAGTAATTCAGCTTACAGTACAAAGCTGTTCCCTCTATATGGAGGTGCAGGCTGCTGCAAGTCTTTTGGCTCTGTTTTTATGATGGTTAGCACAAAAGGGTACCTATTTCATCTATGTAATTCTTCACCTTTTGCACTAAGGGAGCTTCCTTGGAAAAGACTCTAACATTTTCCTGATTGCTCTTGTAAGCAATCCAAAAATCAAGGAATCTTATGTAGTTTTCTTTAATGCAGTCTGGATGATGAATTTACATCTATATATCAGAAACACTGTCTTCTGCCCTACATTACTAATGTCAGAAAATTGCCACTATATAATTCATCAAAGTATTCCTATAGACTCCCCCTTTATTATCTCTCCTCTTGCAAACGGTATAATTTGCCTTCATTCTATGTCAATGAGAGGAACTTTAATCTTGTATACTACTGGATAAGGTGCTGTACACATTAAAAGAATGGCAAGGTAAGAAGGGAATGGGCCTGGATAAAAATATGGATTAGGAGCTGTTTATTAGCAACTGCAAACATGGCAACAAAAGAATTTTGAAAAGCAGCTTGAAAATTTTGCTCAAAATGGTCACATAATGAAAGTATTTTTGCACTGTATGTGTTTTAATCAAAATTATTTTCCTAGAGTTTCTTTTACACTGAAGAGTGTATGCTGAATTCTAAGTTACACTTCTTTAGAAATGTGTGGAGCCATAAAGTGGATTTAACTGTGAGAAAGGCTCAATATCTCATAGTCATATTGTACCTTTCACCCTAGAATATCCTAAAGTACTTTTCACACGTAAAAACCTGATATGTAATTGCACCTGCTTCAGATCTGAAATGCAGCAGTTGTTTAATGGTGCACAGAAACACTAGACAAGGGTATGAGGCCAGAAATTGAAGAATACAATATCCAGCTGAAAATCCAGGTGGGATTTAGGATGGGAGGATGTAATTGCTTCAATTAGAATTTTGTGAGAATAATATATTTAATAGGTGCAATTCCCGGCCCTATTGGAGTCAATGAGAACATTGCTGCTGATTACAAATGAGGTTGGAACTCCTCTCATATCTCTCCCTTTATGAAAAGTTTAATGAAATAGTGTAGTCAGAATTGTTTGCAGGATTTTGATTTTTCTCATCTCCACCAGAAGAATTGGCTTGATCCTCAGCCCAGCATTACAGCTATGAAATCTTGTTTAGCACCTGTTTTACACCCGTAAAAGGGAGAGGAGAATTGGATCCAGCATCTCCTGTGGCCTTTCCCACCAGCATGGGATATTGGTTCATTCCAGCTCAGATAGAAATGTCAGCTGCAGAATCAGCCTGACGCACACAGCTGTTCCGCGGAGGTTTCCAGTAAAAAAGTAATTTCCCATACAAGCACCCTGGCCGACAGCTCCTGTGCCGTGCTGATCCTGTCAGCTCTCACGTGGTCAGGTTTTATGACTGTAGGCCATGTTTTAAAATATCAAATGTTTCTGTTCAGTCACTGTAGAATGTTAATAGGGGAGGAAAGGACTGTGGTGGCGTAGATGCACAGGAAATATAAGCTGTGAAGATTGATATATTTCTGTGGTGAATAAGGAAAATATTCTATTCTATCCATTCATCTCCTCTTTCTACTTCACTCCTTTCTGTTTTCCCCTCAGTTCTTTCAGGATCCAAAAGGTTTGATGCTGATCTTAATGAAAATCTTCCACTGATTTGGTTTAGATACTGAGCTGTGTAATGCAAATACCAACCTGTGAGCTGTTTGCTTCCCTTTAAGCATTCATCCTAAAGTGAAAGAAAAAAGAAAAGAATAGGTATAAAAGTATGTACCCAGGTCTCTCACTTCACATATCTACAGGCATGTGCTCTCACTGCCTGACAGCTGGACTTCAGAGTGCCCTTACCCTATTGCAACTATGTGGGTTTTGGGCCAAACCCTCTGAACCTGAGCACCCATCCAGCCCAGAGGGAGTCTGTGGGTGCTTGTGCCTGCAGACGTGTCCCAAGGAGGACCTCAGCACAGCTGGGATGGTGCAATGGATGCTTGAGCCTCCCTGAATAAGTAGCTGTGGATCCCCTTGCTTTGGGGGATTTGCTTGCCCCACACCAAGAGGCAGCAGTGGCCCAGTGTCACCTCCAGACCTTGCTCTGCAGGACTGTCAGTGAGTGGAGCAGTGTATGTGAAGTATATTTTTTGTACACGCTGGCCTGGGAATGAGATTTCCATGCAGGAAATAGACTGAAAATTTCCAGTTAGAGAAAGTCCAAATTCTTTGCGTTAAGTTCTGCCCCTTCATCGCTGTGGGGGAGTGTGGTGGCAACACCAAAACCGCCGTGACTGTCCAGGCACGTGGCCAAGCGCCCCAAACAGTGCCCTAAAACTGATGCAGCAGTATCCCACCCGGATCCTCTGGGAAGGGCTCGTACCCTCTGCTGCATGAGCAGAGCTGGAGGCTTTCAGCACTTTCACTCAGAGAGGAAACCAAAGCAAGCAGGAGGCAGTAGCGATGGGGAAGAGCTCAGGGCTCTCCCCGCTTCCAGCTGGATGTCGTGTGCTCAGGTCCTACCCCTCCAAAGCCCTGCCACACTGCCAGGGAAAAGATATTTCCTTTCTTCCCCTCAAAGATAAACACCAAATTTTTAAAAGTGATTTACTTGAAAGCGGCTACCAATTTTTTCTCATTTCATGCCCCATCTTGCTTCTAGGTTGTTGCTGTGATTTTTTTTCCTTTTTTTTTTTTTTTAAAAACTCGTAACACATGGACTCTTTCAAAAACACCAAGTATTTGAGATAAAACTGCTTTCAGCCTACGGCATAAAATGTAGGGCTACATGAAAGTAAAAAAGGATGAGAGCTTTTCAATCAATTTGATGAAAAATTTAAGTTAATTAAAAGAATGCTCAATTTTTCCCTAGAAGGCGACACTGATCTTTATTATTAATGCATACCAGTGTTTCATAACTGTGCATAATAATGGCCTGTAACATCAGGCACAGCTTCATCCCCAGCTTAATTTGTTACGAAATCTTTTTTGGTATTCTTAAAGCATGCCCTTTGCCACTGTATCTCTGATGCTCTTGGGCTAATTCCCAACTCCTAAAGGACGTCTTATTTTATGCTCACACCTGAGAATTAATTTATCAGATTGTTTTTTCAGTTTAAAGCTTTTTAAAAAATAACAAAAAAAATTAAAAGGCATATAGAGACCCTTCACTGCTTGGCTTTCATATCACTTTTTTAGTATTCAGATTCAATTAGTGGAAATAGAAGTAGAGGAATAATATTCATACAGTCTGGAGATGCGGAGTAGGAGAAAAGGAACAGAAACTGGTCTTTGAGTGATAGACACAAGGTTTCATTTTCTTCTATGTGCATTAGTGGAGGAAGTGCCTTTCCAAGATGGGGGGAATGTATTGAAGCAGGGTCTCGGAAAACCCACAGCTAAGTGTGGCTCCATTGCTGTTGTTTTGCACATTGGTGCATTAATTGTTAACTCAAGGTAAAGATTTATATTTTAGAGTTGGCAGCGAAGGCCCAGTTCCTGCTCTCTGCTTACACCTCTGCTTACAAGGAGTAAGAGTCCTTTCACCTTGCCTGAACTCCACCGTTTTTTCCATCAAACCCCAGGCACTTCTCTGAGGGAGCCACTGGGGCAGCCCAGTGCTTTCCAGATTGACTGAGGTGCATGGTTTTGCAGAGTGTAGCTTGGATTTTCCAAGAGCTGAATAGCCCCTGTGTTTAGGGAGTTTAAGGGGATGAAACTTCCCAGTTGGAGGCCTTGTTTAATTCCCTGCAGTAGGAGGAATGAAATTATGCCAAGCCATACCTCTGGGGTGATGCAGGCATGGCATGCAAGCTTCCCTTTGTACTGGGGGGACGAGAGGAATGAGTGCTTCTGCTTCAGTACAGAGGCACTTAGAGGCCCCAGAGCCTGGCGCTCCCTGTGCTGTCCCAGGAACAGGTGCAGGGATGGACCAGTCTCCAACGTGAGCAGTTCACAGGATAGGCAGACGTGAGGCACAACAGGGGTGCCATCACTACTAAACAGGGACACAAAGGGAGATCCTCAGGATGGAAAAAAGGATGTTTTTTGAAACTTTATGTTTTAAAGAACCAAGCTGAAGGCTGATTTCTTTATTTTTTTTCTGTATTTTCCTTTTACTTCTAACATATAAACTGTAGTAAATATAGAGGAAGGTAAACACAGTATTTCTTTTCCCCTTTAATAAATATGTAGCAGATGTGCAGGCCCTCAATGAGGAAGAGAACCAAAGGAAGGAGAGTGAGAATAAAAGTAAATTCTAGGTTGCATAGCATTTATCAAGGAGATGGAAAAAAGCTGGGAGTTGAAAGCAAGATTTAATGACAAGAGATGGTGATAAAAATGTTCATAACAGCTGAGTTTGTGGTAAGACTTGTAATAAAGAATCCCTTGGCCAACTGGTTGTCACTGGCTAAATATGAACACAGCCAGGGCCTGAACCAACCTTTGTTTTCTATTTCAGCAGAACCCAGGAGCTCTGGTGTAGCCATGGCTGAGTGGGGATCAGTAGGAAGGATTTACCTGCAGAACTGTTTGAAATTCACACCTGCCTCAACTGAAACTTGGGTTGGAAACTTGCCACTTCACCCAAAAAAAAAAAAAAGAAAGAATAAAAAGAAAAAGAAAAAAGAGCTGTGTGTTCCGGGGGGACTTCCTGGTTCAAGCCAGGGGCTCCAGTTTAACAGCCTTCCCCATCCCTAGGGACGGTTCCGACCCCAAGTGGGCAGTTTGCTGGGATAGACTTCCTCAATCTGTTCTGCCAGACCTTTCTACTTTGCATAAATAATTGAGCATTCATTAGAGCAAGGTCTTGAGCCTGGGTTTCCCACAGCTGGGGTGAGTGCCCTGACCACCACGCTATTGATTTTCCTATCCCGACCGATCAATCTTTCATTGATCCCATTGGTGCTAATTGGCAAAGGGGGTGCCCGCAGGATGTCTGGTGAGAGCAGGAGGCACACGTAACCCCTGTGAAAATCATACCGTGTCCCACCCCGTGGCAGTGACACACACTGCTCTGGGAGACCTGTGTCTGGCGTGGCTTCAGGGATCCCACCTTGCACAAGGTCAAACATCCCCTCCCTAATGATTCCAGTGGAAATGGTGTTGCCGTCCGACATAATGTGCAATAATTGTGTATCCTCAGTAAAAACAAGGTTTCTGCCTAATCATGAAAAGCACAGTTGAGCTACAGTCTGAACTGACTCAATTTATGTAACAAGATTCCGCTGTGTTTGCCCAAATTGGCATAGTTCCTCTCCAAGGGACTGAAAAATGACGGCAAATCCAGCATGAAGCCTGTTGTTATAGGAAGTGGAGGGAGTAGCACAAGTTTATTGTCAGCCTTCAAGTGTGCCTTTAGGTGGTCACCACATCCTGAGACGCTGCTGATAGAACAAGATGACATGTTTCTGAAGGCCTGCCAAGAGATTCAAAGAGACAATATTGAAGACTCTTGCTCTGCTTTTCTTAGCAGTTTACTATTTCCCTTCAGAATGAATATGAAATTATGCTGCTGTGAAGAAACCCACAGTGTAATGAGGGACGCTGGGAAAGATTAGCCAAGGCAGATAATGTCTTGTAGAGACTATCTCTTTGGCACCTTTGATACCAATTATACCGTGACATCTCAAAAGGAAGTCACCTGTCTTAGCTGAGGAAAGATATCCAAGAAAATCTAGCAAGTTTTTTTTTTTTTAGTTCATTGTGCAATGAACATACACAATCATATAGCAATCATTTCCTCTGGTACGGCAGGAAAAAAAAAATTAAGTAAAATTAGTTCTCAAAACCTTTATGAGCTGTAATTTATTTCAGAAAGTGGAAAGTGTTAGGGAGAAAAGGAAAAAAACCCCAAACCCTTTGCTGATAATTTGTTATGTTCTAGACCCAGTAAATGACCTTATACATATGGACTTAAGTATACTCAGCGGGTACAATATATCTAAAATGACATAGAGGATTGAGTCTAATTGATATCATTAGAGCCCTGGTCCTTTTACACTTGGCCTTTGAGATGTTGGTGTTACCAAGAAAGCTGCTTTTGATTTATTTTGCTTTTCTTCTTCATCCTTTTGCTCTCTCTCTCATTCTCTCTCTCATTCCCCCCCCTCCTTCTCTCAAGTTCTGCTCAAAGGCCAGACCCGGGGAGGTTAGGAACTCATGATCCCATCCAAGGGCTGCAGTGCTGCAGATTGCAAATTCCTTTCTGAAGTGATAACTTCTAACAAGAGGCACTTGGTACGTTTGACCAGTGTGCTTCTAAGGGGGAAGGAAAAAAAAAAGGGAAAAAGAGTGCAATTGTATGGATAAAATACCAGCAACATTTATTCTAGGTGACTCTCTTCGGGGTTAACATGTGCTTTATCTTTAAAGGGGATATTCTCTGGCAACTTGTGGCAGAAAGAAGTGTACTCAGCATAGTGTAGATTGGTGTGGCTTACAAAATTTAATTATTTTCATTTTTAACCAGTGAATTATATCAAGAACAAGGTCATATGCTCATCCCTTAAAAATTCTGCAGTGAATATGTTACGATTAATTCAATATTTCATTAGTGCTTTACAGATGAACTCTGAAAGTTGTTGCTGACTTTGTACATCATATTTATACACAAATACAAACTAGGTCTGTGCATCCAGCATTTTCCAGGAATGTTTATGTGCAACAAACAACAGCACAGTACAGGTGGGAAGAGTGATATATGATCTTGTACCTAGAAATCTGGGAAGTCTCAGAATTTTGAAAGTTAGAAGATATTCTTCATTAACTGATTCTTGTGTTTCAATAGCCTTCTACTCTGTTTGTTTATTTTTCAGAAAATCTGTTTCAGTATGTTCTAGAAAAAAATGCCTGTTTAGTTGTAGCATATTCAGCTTTTTCCCCATACTGATCAAATGCAAGTTTGGCTGAGACTCATTTTAAATGGTTTATCAGATATTCATTGAAAAGAAATGAGATTTAATGAACTTTTAGTAAACAAGAGGGAAAAAAAAAACACATTAAAATTGGTTAAAAGAAACTTCTCTAGTTAGAAGTCACTTTTACCTGCATTTTAACTAAGTTAGCTTGGGCCTGATCCAGTGGATCCTGAGCTGGACCATTATTCCGGCTCAAAAGGTTCCAGACTACTCAAGGAGAGCAGTTTTCTTGCTTTGCTGATTGGGCTGGAAGTGACAGTCAAAGGAAAGTTGGTGTTTTGTGATCTCATTACCGTAACTGATTCTCCGTGAGCAGCAGTTGCCCTGGGGGAACGGGATTGGTATTCCAGTGTCCTTGCATCCTTGTTCCAATTGTTGGTGACAATCAGAGGGATAAATGCCTGTAATGCAATTGTTCCACCAGGTCCAGCAGGTATTACTGCAAACACTGGAGCTGGAAGGACTCTCTAATGGTCTGAGTGTGGGTTCAGGAGAGGGGAGACTTCTTAGAGAGGAGGAGAAGGAAGAGAGAGAAGGAAAAGATTTTAATTGAAAACATGCAATCAAAAATAACCCCCTGCCCTACATCCTTTATTCATCTGCTAATTGAAAAGGGGAGACTTGTGAACCCACAGTGCACATGAGCACATCCACGGCCTCTCCTCGCTGCCCTCCGAGGGGCAGAGCGCTATGGCACACACCGTGCACGGGGAGCAAAAGGGCACAACAATTAAAGGGAAAATGCAAAGTACAGTTCTTGAAATGTCATGCACGTTAGCAGCACAAAATGCCAGTTGGGCTCCTCATCGTATTCCCAGCATCCTTCTTCTCCTTTCGCCTGTATTATTTATTTTTGTCTTTCATTAATTTTTTTGCCCATGCATGGTGGAAGGTGACGGCAGAAGCGGGGCACACACACGCACAGTTGTAAGCACGACATCATCACCTCCATTCTTTTGATTCATTTACCCCTCTAACATCTCACTTCCCAAATGTCCACCCCCCCAGCACTTCCACCCCCAGTGCCTGACTCCATAACCTCCTTTACCATTAACACCCATCAGCAGCCGGCGCGTTTTTACGGTCAGGGAGCATTGTTGCCCAGGCCTCCCTCTGGGCTCAGATCACATAACTATAAATTTACTCTGGAGCCTCTCATTCCTTGTTGGTTCACTACATCCTCAGGCCTTCCTCTCTCCTGCACTTTGTCCCTGCTTTTCTCTCGTTGGCATATGCACCTTGACCCAGGCAGCCTTGCACATATGCAAGATACAAAAAGTCCACCAGCTGTGATCAACAGTAAATAAATCTTGATGCCAGTATTAAGTTACCGCAATTTTATCCTCTCTCTCTTCCCTTCCCCACCCCTTCATCAATGGGAGAAGAATATGAACTTGACATTTGCTCACTGAAAGCAGATGGATGAGGTAGGTCAGCATTAGGTGTAACCCTAGCACTGTTTCTTTGGGTTTCCTGAAGGATGGAGCAAAAAGAATTCTCCTGTTGGGTCAGAGGCCACATTAGTCATTTGCTTAAAGAAGAACTGTGCAGAATTAATCAAAATGAAACACAGGTTTTCATGTCTCTCTCTTATTCAGAATCTCTCAGTCCTTTTTTCCATTCCTCTTAGAGGAAGCAATATATTTTATCCTTTTACACCTTGTCCTGCAGAGGTTTTGTTCGGAGTGGTGTCACAGGCCTTCCCCTTCTGTGTAGAAAACCATTTTAATCAGGATAAAGCCTCCATGTGATACTTGTAAAGGTCATCTGAAGCTGGTGTGTTAGTACCAGTGCAACCACAAAAAAAAAGACTCAACCCTTCATGAAGAAGTTTTGAGTTGAAAAGAATGATTCTATTCACTGCATTTTTCCAACTTAAAAGGAAAGTTAAAAGAGCAGCTCTAACACTCAGAAGCAAAAAACTTTACATATTTTGTTTCACTATAACCTGAGGAGAGCAAACTATTCAGGGAGAAAGTCTTTCATTCTCGTTTCAAGAGCTATACCCCGAAACTGATTAAGAGCCTGACCTTACCATAAAACAGGTCACAGTAATATTTTTAGGGGTTTCTTTTTTTTTTCCTTTTTTTTTTTTTCCCCAAGGTTGTTATCTTGGTCAGGGAGGTACCAGGGTATTTATGGTTTACAGTTTAAACCATCTCACAAAGGAAAAAGTTTCTTTGGACTGAAAGCTTTTGGCAACAAACTTTCACCTGCTATTTGAACTGTTCCCACTATTTGGCACACTTGCCTATAAAAGCTTAAAATAGTACATCAAGACTTTGGTTTCTCTTGATATTTTTTTGCACTCTTCTTTTCTTCTGTTTTTCAAATGCTGGAACTTCCTATTTGCTATTCCTGAAAACATGTTAATAATTTAGTTGGGATTTGTGAGATGGGCATTCAGGGTAGGACAAAATGTCATTATTGTTCAAGGACTTTCACGTTCCTCAGCTGCTTCCCAGCCATGCCCAGCAGTCTGAAACACTCTTGTTCCCCCAGCACTGCAGCAAAGTCATCACAAGCATTCTAGAAACTGGCTTCTCCTTGTTAACTCAGCTGTAAACCAGTTGAATTTCCACTGCCCTGAAAAATAATCCAGTTTATTCAGATGCATTTATAAAGCAAACAGCAAAACCACCCACTGTCAGTTGCTCACACATTGGCATATGCACACACAGACACCTTCAGCAGCCCATATAGCACTGACAGTATGCACAGCTGTTATATTTTACGCTATTTGATGCTCAATAATTAGCGCCTGTTAAGGAAAAAAGGAGAGATGCCACACTACCTTGCAACAAATAGCAGGAATCAGTATGTCCAATTTATCAAGACCTACTGCTGAAAGGAAGATTCCTGTTATAATTTCACATGATGTTGCTGTCACTATTACACTTGTCAGCACTATGATATCAACAAAAGACTTCTGGTGTATCTCGCAGGCAATGACTCTTCTTCAGATTCGCTGAAGTGAGACAAGAAAACCACACAGATGCTTGGTATTGTCTTAATTTAATTGGAAGTTTGGCGGGTTTTTTTTGCTGTATTTGGCACTTTTACTGATATTTTTTGGTAAGAGAAGTGGGTTGAGGATTGAACTCTAATCTCTTTCTCAGCTGCAAATATTTTGTGATAAGAAAACCATTTAAAATTGAGGAACATGATGTATTCAGTCATGTTCTTAGGAATGTCCAGGGAGCAACCAGCCTGGCTTCAGACTGGTTCTGCAGGTGGTGTAAACTGGCTTGTGACCCTTCTGTGATTAAGAGATTTCTGTCAACAAAACAGGGTTGTTGCATGGAAACTGTGCAGGTTCATGGGCCAGGCTTCAAGACAACCCAACAGTACAGAATAATTGAATCGTAGACTGGTTTGGGTTCTGGTTTGGTTAAAGATCATCCGGTTCCAAAACCTTCAGGGACATCTTCCACTGTCCCAGGGTGCTCCAAGCCCCAGTGTCCAGCCTGGCCTTGGGCACTGCCANAACACAGGTATGTGTTAGAGGAAGCTTCAGTCTTTCCTGATGGGTTTTAGCTGCCTGCAGCTCAGCAGGGAGAGCATGGCAGGCAGAGCCTGCTGGAGGTTAGCCATGGCTGTCGGGGCTGCCAGCTGGGTTCTAAGAACTCAAGGAAACATTAGGATGTCCCCAGCAGCAGCTGCTGGCTCCTCAGCCTCGGAGAGACCTGCCTGAGACAGGTGAACTGCACGTGAGGCAGCCTCTCAACAACAGACCCATGTGTAACTTCTAGAGCAGGGGAAAGGATCCAATCTGTGATGTATCCAGAGACCAATAAATAAATATGCACACACAGGATTATGAAAACCAGAAATGAGATCCTGACCATGTGTCTGAGAATGTAAGCTGCAGACAGGCCAGATTTCACGTCTGCACATTCCTTGCAGACAAACGAGACTCTGGTATGCGTGAATTCTTCTGGATGGGTTTGATGGAATATAGATGTCTTAATTTGCATACACTGTATTTAAACCTCATGGATTCAGTATCAATTAAATGTGTTGAAGTCTCTCCAGCAGCAAAATCTCTCTGATTATTTACAGTAGTGTTTTCCTAGGCTTCTCTTGCTGGTTTGATTCTCTTGTTGTTTTATTCCGCACCCTGGCCTGTTGTACTTCCAGGTGCAGAGATGCTCTAGGTTACTTCATCAGGAGTAATTTTTCAGTGTCATCTAAAGGTTTAGTGCTCTGATTCTGCAACTTTTGCTTGCACTGGAGCAGTACTGTTCAGTCTGGTATTTGCAAATTGCTTTAGGTCTCATTGCCAATTGTAAACTTTCAAAAAATATGAGATTGGCTTTGAAATCATGAGTGCTTTTTTCAAGCAATTAGTTTCGTAAGCTCTGGCACAAAAGAAACACTTAGTTCCTTCATGATTTGTTTTCCATAATTTACTGCCAGTTTCAACAGATTTTCCTGTAGCTGCAGTTTCTTTGGTGGATGCTCTTGTCCCTAATCCTGTGTGTCCCCATGCTTGTGCTTTTCCCTGTGGCCACTGATGGAACAGACAGAGTCACTTCTACACAGCCACCTGTTTCCACAAGGCTTGTTACAGCATCATTATTTTTGTCAAGTATTTTCTTCCCTCTCCCCAGCATAAACACCTTCTGATCACATACATTTTCTCTTCAGAAAGTAGGCTATAAAAATTAACAGATGTCATAGTCATGGGGTTTTTTTGCCCTGTGGATTCTGAATCTTACATTTAAACTTGATTGATGTTTTCAGATCTGGTATTTTCGGTTACCTCTGTAGCTGCGAGGACTAGGAAAGTATGTTTTGGTCTTTCAAAAGCAACCTGAAAATCCTGTGATTCTCTGCCTTGACGGTGTGAGGAAGACTTCCGTACTTCCAAGAAAATCACTAGTAGAGTGATAACATTTGTAAGCCTGCAATTCTAAGCTCCATGTAGGCATATGATTCACCATCCAAAATCGATGTGATTCCCTGGTACCCTGGCCAGTTAAATCAAGGGTGTTTTGTCATCAGGAGACAGGCCCAATTTCCAGGTGAGTAATCTCTCTCTCAATACGCAGACCACTGCAGATTAGTTGTGTGCTATTGAGCAGCACTGTTTCTTCTCCTTACACAGAAATAATTTTATCCTTAGGTTTAGGAGGCAGAACAGGATACTGGTCACTGCACAGATTTCCAAACTGGTCTATTGGGTTTCATTTTCCCTTCTGACACACCAAAGCATTAAGAGACATGGTACTTTTCAGATCCATTGTGTTTTCTCCCTTCTTACAGAATTTATGTTCACAGCATATTCCTTAATATCATTTTCATATAGTTTGAAATCTTGATGCAAATTCATGCAGCAGAGCAGATATGTCTCTGGCTTTCCTTTCAGGATGAAATTGGCCTTGAAGCTGCTAAATGTGCTAACACTTAGGTAGTGTGTAAATCCCCTCACCCAAAGGAAACAAAAGGCCTTGGAGTTTCCATTAAGTTCTTCCTCCACTCACCCCAGAAGGCATCTAAATTAAGGATCAGGTTATTCTGTCTTAATTCATCATATGTGTTTTTCCATCTACACATCACAACTGAAGAGATATATATATATATATATATATAAAAAGTAACAAAATTTGTCTGATAATTATAATTGAGTCAAAGATGTTAGTAGTTAGTGGTTAAGAATTATATATCTAAGCAACCATCAGTCACTCCAATGATTTCAGCATTAAGAAAAATAATCAATGAATGCTAAACATCTAAGTAGTGTTGTTGAGCATATGACTGTGCAATGAGCAATTTGCAAAGCCACATTACGAGAAATATATGAGCAGTGCTCTCCTTAGGGAATGGCCATACAACAGAGTGTGGGTATTTGTATAAAGGCTAATCCTCCCACAGAGTTATATCAATTAAGTACAGTTCAGGGTAATAAAGAAAATATAGTGTTATCTGGGCTGTATATTACTATCCCCTGGTTTAAAAAATTGCAGCAAGGTCAGTGGTTTTGGTACTTGTTACTTACAGCTAAAGTGCTGCCCGAGTTTTGCTGTCTGTCTGTGTATGTGAGTGTCTCTTTTTCTTTCTCAGTGGCCTGTAGTGGCCTTCGAATGGGGGGGGAAAAAAAAAAGTGAAAAGGATCAATAATGCCACCTCTTGAAATACCAGAGTGGATTTAGTGTGTGTGAGTAGTGGCAGACTGACAGCCCGGAGAGCTGAAGGCGCGCTGTTACCCACCATGAGCAGCCAGAGCTGTGCAAGCCCCTCCTGGATTGCCTTGCAGCGTTACCGCAGCTTTGACCTGGCTGTGGACACTCTTGCCTCCTTGCAACTGAACCCTTTGCTTCGTTTCTGAGGCTGCCACCAAATTAGTTCCAGTTGCAATGGTGTAGTATTTTATTGCGGAAGAAAGGCATGGTTTGGTTTTCATTTTAAGGTGGACAATTTCCAATAGGAAATGGATATTTCAATTTGCTTTTCTGTGTTGTAGTAATGAGTTGCTTACTTTTAAGAGCATAGCAGAAAGACAAACCACACAAATAAGAGGGACTAGTTTCTGATGGTTCAAACTGCACATCCTTTTTCTGGGAGTAAGCAAAGGCTGAATATGTTTTTTGCAGCACAGATTGCTCATTTGCCTCTGATAAATGAGTAGACATATTAGTCCCAGCTTAAGTTTAATTTTTTCTTCTAAAAGGACAGACCTCTGAAGACAAAGCTTAGATAAAAGCGAATCTTAGAGCTCTCTGTGATGTGACAGAGTAGTTCTTTGTGTCTCTACAGACCCAAGGTCTTCCTCAGAAGCGTTTCCCCTCTGGGTGTCCCAGTCCCTCTGTTCCCCAGTGTCACACCTCGGACTTCCAGGGAAGTCACAGACTCAGAATCATTTCGTTTGGATGAACACCAGCAGTTCAAACCCTGCAGTTTGAGAGGTGCCAAATGCACAAGTACTTTATTTAGGGTGGATTACATTGAGATGTTCAAAAATTGCACAAGGACTTTTCGTTCTAAACATCTGGAAATCTGTAAAACACAAGAAAGCCCCCAACAACAACCTCAAAATGTTGGTTCTGCCAATGCATATCTACCTCCTTACCTCTAGTCTTACGTATTGAATAGTACCTGGAGTTTGGAAAGACCTGGATTTTGAAGCTGACTGTGATGTTACAATAGATATTTTACCTACACAGAGCCCCACATCAGGAAAAGCACAGAGGTTAATTCTGAGCACATGCTCAAAGCCTATTGAAGTCAAATAGATATTTAGATACAGATGTGGGAAATATGTTTATGGGTGTTGTTGAACAAGGGCCTTAAATGCATTAACAGTTTGCCACTTGATGTTGCTAGCCAATAATATGTTGCACTTTGGCTCTGCTAAAAATAACAATAAAATAGTTGTTCTGTAATTTTCCTGCCATAAGTGAATGATCCTGAGTTGTGATTCTGCACAGCTCTGTGAGCCAGGTAACACCACATACATCTTGGAAGTTTCCTCCTAGTTTCCTGGTGTCTTTATATCATTGGGTCCAAAAGCATTCAGAGACGGAATATTTTTTAAAAAGTTAATCTTTCGGGTGTTATAACTAGACCAAAAAAAATCCCAATCATTTTCTTTAGATTGTCCATAGGAAGGTAAATCCTGGATAATTTTTTAAAAGAACTAGAGCACCTTTAAAATCATGGAACTGATCTGTTTTTTGAAGTTGCTGGTTCAGGGATGGATTTCAGGCTCCCCATTTCCCACAAGTCCAGTGGTCTTGCATGAGGACCCTAGAATCCAACTTGGCATCTGGAGATCGATTTCATGGATCTATTACTACAAGGAAAATTTAAAAAATAATAATATGGGAGTAAAAACAAGCTAAGCCAAATTGAACAAAAATTGAAATGCAGTGGCTATTCAATTTAGTAGTTTCTTACACATTCTGATCTTCTGGATGACATTTGTGTCCTAATGTGAAGATTGGCCTTTTCCCTTAAAACAGGGTAGTTCTAGGGAAGCCACTGCAGGGGCTGAAAGCAAACCCTGGGGTTCATTGAGCTACCCTGGAAGGCCCATCAGCCTTGGTGACTGGCTGGGGACATGTGGATTGTTTGAGCAAATTCCATCTCTCATCAGTTTCAAAGCAGAAAACCTGACAAAATATGTTCGAGTATTAATATAATTAATTGTATTTTAATTACTACTTATGTCTTTGTAAAAAAAAGTTGGAAAATCTGCCCTTCTGGTTTTTACTGGGTTTTACCCCATTTTTACTCAGGAGTAGATGACAAAATGTTCACTGCAAGGGTCATTAGACTCCATTTGTATGATACATAAAAAATGTCTTACTAAAATCGTTTTAGAGAGACAACATTAAAAATCACTTTCTGGAGCAACCCAGATGTTTTGCTGCAAGAGTCACTCTTACAAGGTGAAGTCCATGATTTACAGCATTGTCCTAGACAGGTAACAGGGACTTCCCTTCCAGTTGCTTGTGTAGGGCAGATCCACTTACAAGGGAGAGTTTACCCACAGCATCAGCTACTTCTTTGACAGGTAAATAGCTAGAAGTCAAAAATCTGTCAAAATCCAGCAGAGCACGAGCATCACAAAGTCACTGTATTGAGTTGTTGACATTATTGAAAAAACTTCCAACAGCCCCTGGCTTGGTGTCAACAGTAAAGGCCCTCATGCCATCAAAGAGAGAGCGCTGCATGAGCATTTTTTAAGCAGAGATGTTTTTCACACTCAGTGAATTCCAAACTACTGTAAGGGAATAAAACAAAACCAAGACAATCAAAATTAAAAAAAAAAAAAAAAAAAAAAANAAAAAAAAAGGCAACAAAAAGAGGAGGTAGCAAATATTGAAAAGAGAACGAGGGGGAAAAAGGTGATTTCTGTCTGTTTTGTCCTACAGGCAGAAGTGCCAGGACAAATCAGCAGGTCTTCAGGTGAATTTTCTAGTTACAGTAGATGAAGCATTTCGTTGGCCACTTTGACAGATTGTTAACGTTAGTTGGGCTGAGTGTGATTAATTCTGCTGCTCTGTCAGTGACAGGAGGAAAAGGTTCTGCTAAAACCCAGCAGAGGTGACTGCTAGAATTCGTTAGAGGGGCTCGGAGCAGGGGAAGCACGAGGCAGACTCATGTCAGCTTCCCAGCTGTGGTCTTCTGGATCAAAGGAAAGATGCTGCTGATTTGAAATGAAAAGTTGGGAGTTTCCCTAATGTGATCTGGCGTAGGGAGCAACTGATACGGGATTGTCCTTCCCCTGCTTCAGGCGAGGGAAAAACTGGATCCGGATGTGAGCAAATAGTACAAAGAGAAGGCAGAGCTGCTAAGCTACATATTTTTATGCAATTTTCAAATGTGTGAGCTGTCAGGTTTAAAAAATAATAATAACACAGGGTCATTCCTTAGCCTGCTAACAGATGTGTCCAACATTTGGATCCTAGCGCAAGGATTTTGCCTTAACCAAAATGAATACATCTTATACATTGACAGTAAATCTCTCAGCACCCTTAAAATATAACTCAACTAATAAATGAGAAAGAGAAGACATCTGAGAAACTGCAAGTGTCTGCTTAAAATATATAGAGTTAATATCAGCAACCGGCGAGTGCAGTCAGAGCAGTCGGAGCATTCCTGCTCACCATTCCCTGCTGCAGAATCCGGATCCAAAGGCAGATTCACACCTCGTGTTAACACAGCACACAGCAGTAAAGCTCCATTGATTTCAGCTTGGTTATTGCTGGTTTTCAGTCATTTAAGGGAGGAAAACAGATCTCTGTGTGATTCTGTGGCAAAGGCAGCAAAGTGTGCTCCCCCTGGCTCCGGTCACGCCAGAGCCAGCACGGCCTGTGATGCTTTGCCTCTGAGCAGTTGTTTCTAACACCAGTGTGGAGGCTTAAAGGAAGGTCACCTGATGTTTCCAGGCAAGAGCAAAGCAGGGAGGTGCACAATTAGCTGTGAGGTGCTGGGAATAGCTGTGCAGAGGATAAAGCTCTGGAGTCACAGCAGAAATGGTATTCTCATAGTACAAAGGGTGCGAAGAAACAGAAGTATATGGTAGTGGNCTCTCATAGTACAAAGGGTGCACACCTCAAAGCGCAGAAACAGAAGTATATGGTAGTGGTATTGACTAACAGATTTGTGCAGAAATCTAGTGGCAGGATTTATTTGCAATCTTTTCTGGCTAGCTGAATTGTTTGAGAAATGAAATAGTTATTCTGTATATCATTCTCACTATATAATTCTAGAATATAAACATCTGTAACATGCTAATTTTTTTTAATTCTGAAAGTAAGAGTGGAACATAAGTGAATAGAATAACAATGTTGTGCTTAAACTTAAGAAAATCATCTGAAATTCACAAGGTTTTAAGCTGTGGGAGTTGTTTTTTCCTGCTCTTCTGTGATCTTCCATTTCCCTTTGAAACTGGGCAGTCGCCTACAGGTTTTGGAAATACTGCTTTTTCCAGGACTTGAGAGGGCTCCATCATATTTACACTTTCCCATCCTTAGGATCAACCAGATGTGTTTAATTCCCATTCCTTGCTGGGTTTATCTGCAGTAACTGAAGAGATAACTTCCAACAGAGTAACCTTGGAGAGAAGGGGGGGCAGGCAGCTGGGGCAGTAACCTTCTGCAGCCCCATGATTAATCCAACGTGGTTCTGAATCAGAGCTCTTGGTCATCAGAGCTTGGATGTTCAGCATCTTCCTGTAATCCAGAATTACTGCTGCCCATTCACTTACGGTGCAAAACCTGCAGCCTCAACAGAGGAATCGATGGACAGTAAACTACTGCAACTAAACAGACAGAGGGTTCGAAAATTTCTAGTTTTCATTGTTGGGTAAAAAACCATAATGGTTATTGAAGCAGGGAGCTTTGGAATTTGCAAAACAGAATGAGATCATTATAGTCCTAATTGAGCAAAGCAAATAAAAACATGCTCAGCTCTAAGCATTTGGATAATCCTGATCCTTCTGACCAGAATTTAAAGAAGGATGTAAGACTGTGCTTAATGTTCAACATGTGAGAAGTTGACTTCTCAGGGTCTTGAGCATATGTTTAATTTTTTTACTGAGTTAGGGCCATATGAATGGAAATGACATTTGTAGTTAGTGTCTAGGCTAAATCAAGCCACATGCCTCAGGGTACAAAATAACTATCAGATGGAGACAGTAGTGTAGTGTTCTCCCTGTAAAATACTCACCAGAGATTCACTTTTCCCAGGTAGGTCCGCAGCAGTTAATTTGGAAATCAGGCTATTAGGCTAATATATTTAAGGAATTATTTGTTAATATGAGGTTTCAATGCCTTGCATAGCTTCAGTGATGGAATAATTTACCAAATAATGGACAATAAATAATTCCTTCAATTGACTTTTCTGATTTTTATTGTTCCCAAATTCTCCAAGGAACAGATCAAAACTTTTACCAGCCTAATGATTACTTGGCATAATTTGTGAATTTTTGAAACAAATAGTTCTTGATCCACAAGCCCGTCAGCCAACAGCAGCAAACATTCCACTGTGCAGGTTATTGGTATGGCCAAGTCAGTCAGAACAGGAGTAGCTCCCTCTGCCTTTGGTCACATATGACTTAAATTCATTTTCTAATGAGCAATTTCCTGAGTTGCCCTAAATTTATAATGTGTGAAGGAAAGGGAGACTTTATTCCCTTTGATAACACCAAGGAAAAAAAAAAAAGAAAGAAAAAAAGAAGGTAGAATGTGTTTTAGTTGATTTGGCTCAAATATTTATTATAGCATGTCCTAACTCTCGATGAAGATTTTTGTTGCTCCCTATGACCTTTGATTAAGTCCTGGGAGTTATATAGACCCTAATTCTAGTTTAAAATAAAAGTAGGTTTCATCTTACTGGGTATGGCTGTGTTTGCCTGGCTAAGCCAATATATTGCCATTTGCTTTATGATCAATATCAGCTAATAAAACACCACTATTCTTTTGAAGCGTGCTGAGAGAAGGTGAAAGCATCTTGCCAAGACTGACATGTTACCTCTTCTATGTTGAATTAACAGGCAAAAAGGAAATAGAAAAAAATCAGGAAAGTAAAAAAACAAAAAAAAAAAAACAAAAAAAAAAATAAAAAAAAAAAAAAAAAACCAAACAAAAAAAAACCCCAAACAAAATTAAATAAAAATAAAATAAGCCCTTAAGAAATAATCTTAATACTGGCCTAAATGCTGGTTTCAGTGGAAATAGTTATAATTTCCAAATATCCATTTTAGATCTGAGGAGAATGTAGATGTGAATGGAATTCATAAATATTTGCTACATTGACCTTACACCAACAAGACTTTCTAAAAAAAAAATTATGGCTTGTATTTATAAGATCTATATGGAAGTGTGTTTTTATTTCCCCCCTCTTTTACCTTTCTGTATGTGCTCAAAGGCATGCAGATGTAGCTTGCATTTACTCAGTCATGACGCCAAAATTAACAATCCAAATTTCCTATTATTTGTTTTCCTTCCATGCTTTACCGTGCTTTGAGCTGGTGTGTCTGTCTGTGCAGCCATGTGGTGACTTGACTTGGGGAACTGATTTGCCTGAAAAAGCCATGAAAGAGAAGACCTTAGGTTTTGTTTCTCTTTTGATGGATCAATTCACCAATCCCATTCAACCTGTAGTTATAAAAAGCCCTGGCATAAAGAAGAGGCAGTGGTGGTATAAAATCCTTCCATGACACCACTGCCACGTGAGAAATGGTTCTAAAAAGCTAATAACTTTTTACTCTGAGTTAAAGCAGCTTTACTCTCTGGCTTGCCTGCTTGTCAGCTGGAGTAAATTCATGCTGAAAACCCACGACTACTCGTATATCGTGCCTCTGAGGTTGTGACTCAGAAACTGATATGTGCCATAGATCTTCCGTGGTTAGATGTGAGTGCTGCCTCTGATTAAGATCATGGGCGTTTCCCTTCCTAACAGGAGAAATAGCCCACACTCTGCCATGCAGAGCCACTCAGATAGCTCTGGGAGCTGCAGCGTTACCTGCAGAGAAGCTGTCACTGGTTGTGGTGAATCTTGATTTCCTCAGCCTTGGTTATGCTTTCTTTTAGTATTTTGAAGACAAAAATCCCAAAGAAATAGAATATTAAGGTTATTCATAAATCTGTAAATACGGAGATTCCAAACCTTTATAAAATCCCAGCGCAACTTCTGGTTTCCTCACCTATTGTACAACTGCAGGTCTAAATCTTACCTAATGCAAGTTAGAATGAATCTTCTCCAGAAGGAGAGAAATCCCATCTAATTCTCAGTTTACAGCCAGGGTCTGTGGCTGGAGTGAGTGGAACAGCAGAACTGTAGCAATAGAGCATTTTACCCCACAGTTACCTCTGCCTGGCCACTCTTTGTCTCTTGGGGAATGAAGACTCAATCGATTAAATGGCATTGGCTTGCAAAAGACCAAGCTGCCAGTGGCCTTTTCTCTTGGTCAGGCGTCTTTGGTGTTCCTGCTGTGCCTCCAGGGGAGGAAGCAAGACAAGAGAGGTAGATGACAGGAGCAGAATCCCTGTTATATTCCACTGGTTTGAAATATCTAAAACTGGGCTAACTCTGGTACTACCAGTGGGATAACTCCAGATAAACATCTTTCTATCTGGGAACTGATTCTTGACCATAATCCCCATCCAACATCCATTTCACAGACAGATGTGACTAGTTTGCTAAGAAACACATTGGTTAAAGCGCCTGAGAGTTTTATGCAGAGATTTTGGTCGTGTAATTAGGAAAATAATAGAAATATTTCTTCAACATCAGCTGTCTCTGAAACATAAAACAATAGTTGCCTGCAATGCCCTTTTTCAATATCAGCAGACTTCCCTGTTTGTACTATGTCTGTAATAAAATGACCAGCACTGTGTGTTGTATTTGGGCAGTAGCTTTAAATACTCACTTTGGTTTGATAACACCACATTTCATTAATATATCAGGTTCGAATTGTTGTCTGTGTTTGTGGAAATGTATCCGGCTCACCCCAGAGATTTTGAGAATTTGGCCACTCCCCTTTAGTCATTATAGAAAGAGACCTGCCAAGATGAGAAATTACACCAGGAGGGTTGAATATTAGGATTAATTGTCTTGAACCAGTGCAGTGGAGCAGGTAGGCAAGTCAAATCGAGGTGGGGATAATGAGGGCCAATAGGCAGCCTGTATTGTCTTCTTTCATAAAGAAAAGTATTTAAAAGAAACTATTTCCCATCTTTCAGCACAACTAAAATTGGAATTTAAAGCTTCTGCATTTTCAGCAATGGGAAAATTACAGTGTTCAATAAAGGGAGGATTTCTTTTTAAATGGGAGAAACCAGGTTGAACAAAGATCATTTGTGGGCCATTAGCTCTTTCTTCGAGGGTAGCTTAGCACCAGCTTTCCCCTGAAGCTGATAGGATTGGTCTAACCTTTTAGACCTTTGATATTGATCTTTAGCCTTTTCAATTGGACATTTTTACTGTGCTTAAACTGTATCTCCTGGTTGCTTCAAACACTTAATTGTGCTGAAAAGTAGTAATTCATTTAAAGGGAGAGGCAAAGTGGGCTAAAGAGGGGAAGATAATATTAACTGGAACATGACAATGACAATCAGTTAATAAAGAGAAACGCTTTGGATCCTTCCAAAGACTGAAGCTTTTTGTTTAAAAGTGAGTTGGAATTCTGAAGGTGTAATGTTCATCTACTTACTATCCTTTGCTGCCTTCTGTCATTGCCAAAGACTCACCAGACAGTGCTGCAGAGTTTCAGTATCTCTGAGACGGGAAAGGTCCCAAACCTTTCCCTTTCTATAGCAGCTCTACTATGCCCCCATTTCAAAAGATTCCCATTGCTATCTAAAACTTAGAGAGACCTTCAAACAGTCCTTTGTTTTGGCTTTAATCCTTTAACCAGCTGTTTGTTCCGTTGTCTCCCCAACGCGGTTCCAGCAGACTGCTTTGTGTTTCCTCGTCGAGTTTATGTTTCATCACAGAAATATCACAGGCCTTTGAGAACAGAAGACATCCATTCTTGTGAGATACTGGTTCAAAATAGTGAACAATCAGTTCAGATTAACTTTTCAGGAAATTTCCACCTTTCAGAGCCAAATTCTTGAAAGGTGTTTCCAAGACCGGTGAAATCAAAGTATTCAAATGAAATTCTATGGCCTTGGCACACTGCCTCTTCTCTCTTCAAGAAAATCCGTTGTGACAATAACAGGATTTTAGCCTAAGGAGCAAAGCTGAATCCAGATTTGGCCCACAGTCTGGATAAATAATCTTCCACTCTACAGAGTTGCTAATAAGGATGAGGATATCTATTTTGCATTCAAAAATTTAGTCAGTAAATTCCAAAAAAGATTTTTTTACCAGTACCTTGTATAGATTCCAGGATGCTCTGGAAGGTATTTTAGCTCCTATTTCCCATGTACACAAACATACTTACATAAGAAGTCTGATGAACTTCAGCAAACTCTGTGTTTCCTGACCCTATCAACCAAAATACTTGGTGAAGGCATTTGGCTTAGTATTGCAGGTAACTTTCATGATCTAAATCTCCTGTCCATGATGACAGAAAGCATTATTTTTTCCTTCTTTTTTCAAGATTTATAGATTGTGTCCACAAAGCACCATTGTATTACTGTACTTGAATTCTACCATCCAAAATGAAATTTTTATATACCATCTATCAATGTGAGCTGAGTGCAATGAATAGAAAAGGCAGCTCTCTATCTTATCAATAATGAAAGAGTACTTCACTTCCCAGAAGAAATAAAGTGGGAGACTATGTACCTATTTCTCCTGGAAACCACTCCAGGATTCACAAAGGATGTATATCAACATATTCACCTTGGATCTACCAAATACCCTTCAGCTCTGTAACTGCTAATTTTCCTGATCAAGCTCTACTTAATGTACCTGCATTTTGATGTCCCGGCTCTTACTGATGTTCAGAACAGATTTGTACACACTTGAGTGAAGGAAGTGTTGAAGCCACTTGGAAATTCTGGCTATTGTTAAGATTGTGTTTCACTTACATTTAATTTGAGGTGTTTCACTTTACAAGAATAATGAAGTCAGAAATTTTCTTACCAAGGCCCTGTAAATCTTAGTTCTTTTCCTAAATTTGACAACAGTTCTAATTTCTGCCTTGTGTCCATTTAAATATAAGTACATTTCCCATGGCTCTGTGTGGACTGTAAAAACTGAGTGATACAATAGCTGTCTTTACAAAAAAATAAATTAGAGCTGCCCATGAAAAAAAAATAAAAAAAACCTCTATAAACATGCAACTGTTCCCAATAGCAAGCATAATTAATAGCAACTGTAATGTAGTGTAATGGTGTAAGTCAGAAATAATGCTACCACCATTAAATACACATATGTTAACAAGATCACAAGGAATGAAAAAACATTCACATTTCAGACATCCATTAGTCTCTCAGCTTTGCTGCCTACAAAGGGCCTGTACCAATGATCTTATGTTAATACAGTGTGCACTGCTTGGGAGGCAACACCGGGGAATGCAAAATAGAGCAGGAATTGCTGCAAAGATTGGATCAAATTTTTGCACTACATAAATTCACTGCAAAGATGCTCAATACATTAGGATGTAGTTTTTCTAAAGCTTCGGAATTAGTGCATATTGTGAGGCAGCTCTATGTCAGAGACAGGGTGGCTTTGTTTTTCCAGGAATTACTGGAGAAAAAATGAAAAAGTAAGGGGCTGGTTTACATATATTCTGTAATGTTGGATTATGCTGTTTATCCATATTTCCCAGGGCAACTGAGCATAGCACATGCACAATTCAGCGCACAAAAAGCTCTGTAATATCAGTGCCAAAGCATCAAGGTGGTGGTTCTTCCCTCTGGTGTCTCCCCGGTGGGACTATGGAATATCTCCTATGTAAAAAAGGGTACTTTTATCCTACTCAGTGAGGTGTGAGTTATTTACTCCACAGAATGTCCTTCCTGCAGCTGCCTCAGGGACGCTGACCACAGGGTAATGCACGTAGCTCAGCGGCAGCCCCGTGCTTTAGGTTTGCCTTTCAAAGAGGCAAGGGTGAAAAAAAAGGGGATAAAAATGGGGCGTTGCAACATGACCCATTTTTGAGAATTAGGAAGGGCAAACTCTCTTTACCAGATCAAACTGCAGAAACTTTGAGCAGATGTTTAGCATTCTAGGAAATACAGCTATGTTTGTATGAAATGTGTGGTATGGGTAGTTGTCTGTCTTACTTTAAATTCTGGGGGAAAAAAAAGGTATTTCATCATAATTTCATCCAAACCGCAGAGGATGGTAACTACAACTTGGTTGAAATATTTTCAAAAACATCTCTGGGTGTAATGGTTTTTAAATATCCTGTGAAATTTCCTTTTTTTTTTTTTTTTTTTTTTTTTTTTTGTAACTTACCTCATAGAGTAGTACATCATGGGTGACATTTGGTGGGGATCATTGACTGTCTAAGAGAGGCAGGCAGTTCCTCTGCATACGGGTTTGGTATTTAAACTTGGATTTAAGAAAGTTGGATTATTTTATTTCAAGTTCACACAACTTCTTTTCTCCTCAACACTTACATGCTGTGACAGAAACACCGCCTGCCTTTGAGTGGGTATGGTCCCCTGTGGTTTATCTTTATTCAACAGTTTATAGAAAGTAACTTTTTAGCTTTAGGAGACCTTCAAAGTTTCTTCTCTAGGCGCTGGGGTCTCTGAAGCATCTAAGTCTGCAAGAGGAGATATTTCAGCCATCTAAGAAATGCCCTAGGTTTATACGTAACTTAAAAAAAAGAAGAAAAACTATAAAAGATTAGTCATAAAATGGTCTAATTGGCCAGAAGTCTCTGTGGTGGCAGTGTGTTTTATTAACTGGAAGAGACATCACAGACAGTACTCTGAGATAAATCTGACCTGACTTCTGCTAATGTTTTCTAAGAATGGAATAGCAGGCTGTGAGGGAATAATTTTGTTGGATTTTTCTTCACAGAAAGTGAAGGTTGATTTTTTTTTTTTTCCCTTTGCTTCTCCCCTCACCTCCCTCCCTCAAATCTTTTGTGAATTAATTTTCTATTTCCTGTGATCAGGGTTTTTCTCATACCTCATTCATTCCAAACATTGCATTGAAAAATGTCAAAGACTAGGACAAAGGACAAAAGAACTGTGCACCTCCCATCTGGGCAGCATAAGTAATGACAGGGTCAAGATTGAAGTCCATGAATCCCTCCATTACCTCACTCTCCCACTTTCTATTTCATTTTTAAGGATGCCCTGAAATGTGAATACTTCTTTTAATGCCTTATAAGAGTTACTGTGAGAAAGGTGATCAAAAGGACTCTGCTGGCTTGGGTGCCCTTTATCTCCGAGGAAGGTGATGCACAGCATCTGGAGATGATGGAACGCATGATTAACATTACCACAGAGAATGATTAATATCTTCTTAAAGCACCTACTTCCAGATTATCCATCATTTCATTAGAGTGAAAAAAAAAGTTCTTTTGAAAGGGGGCTGTGCCCCTGAACCATGAATAACTAACCCACCTCTTGACATGTTTACTAATTGAGTAGCAGAGTATGCTTAATATTATGTTGAACAAATAGTGGTGCCCCCTCTTTATGCAGAAACAAAAAGGTAGAAACAGAACAAAGTGAATTTGAGACAGTGGTTTAATAAAGCAGTTAAATGACTTTCATTTCATTGAAAGTGTCTTTAAATACATTAAGCAGCTTTATGTTTCTTTCCTTTCTTCTTTCTTAAAGCACTCTGTGTATGTCAGCCTAGACTTTTTTATTTTTTTTAGGAGCATTACAGTTCTCTGGATTACGTAATGTTTCAAAAAATATATCCTTCTCTAAATTCTCTTGGAAAGCGGTGCTGTTCCTGTAGGATTGGAAGCGGGTCCTTGGGGGTACGTAACCTCTTACATCAACTTTGTGTGTTACAGTCAGGGACCAGCCCTGCAAGGAGTGAGGAGAAGGCTTTGTGCCTGTGCTGGCTGATGTGGGGCAGGTTACACCGAGTTTACCAAGGATCTGTAGCTGGTGATTCTCGAATCCCATTGCAGAGATGAGCAGGCTGCTGGCAATTTGCAAAACAAAAAACAACTACTTTCTTTCTGTCCGCCATCCTCCTTTTTCGCAAGCGCCTGCATTCTTTTTGTTTTTGTTAATGGCACTGAACAGCTCTAAAGTTCAGATCAATACAGTGCTACCTTAGTGCCTTGCTCACATATATAATATCTTCTTATATTAATCCTGTTTCCAGGGAAGTGTGACAGGCAGTGGTGATGCAGAATACTAAACTGGTGATTATTAATCACTGTCTTTCAGATCAATAATCCACTGGAACTTTTCCTTCCCCCCATCCTATTTTTTTGTCATTTGAAGTTAAACAGAAGTACTTATGTGTATCCTGCTCGTGTGGCGTTTGTGTGTTTAATAACACGTGTGTCCTTCCGTTCAGCAGCAGCCTGGTGCCTGCAGCTTGTGCAGCACCTCCTTGCTGATGGGAGCCTGATTGCCCGAGGCATTCATCCCCACCCAAGGCTTTCAGGGGTGACCCTGAGGCATTCATTGTGGATGCAAGACGCTAGATAATATGGCATTGCTGGTAATATATTGCTTGCTTGGTATTGTTGCCTGCAAACCAACAAAGGCAGGGATCACTGCCCTAAGAAATAAAGCCATCCGTAGCCCTGTGCCTTTGTTTGATTTCGGGAGCATTAGTTACATTATAGTGTGTTCAGATTCTAATGCTGGGAATTTGAGCTCTGGACAGTCTCCCCTGAGTGCTGTGACAACAGAAGCATGAAAGGATGTTTTCTGAGAATTTTAGAGGATTCCTTGAAAACGATACAGTGTGAAAACCCCACTTGACACACTCCTGGCTTTCTCAGGAAATTACAGTTGGCTGCAGGAAAAAAAAAAGTGATGCTTTTTTAGTTTATTTTTTTATGTTTCTCAGTTTTCCACCTGCTTTTTCTGTGACATACAGGCTTTGCAGGGGGGGGAGGTTAGGAGAGAAGAATGGCTCCTTGAAAGCCACCTCTGGCATGACTATTACAAGAGACAATGAACTCGAACATGCTTCTCTCCCTCTTTTCCTCCAAAGATCATGAACTCGAAACTCAGTTGTGCATGCATGAAAGTTCTATAAACATTACTTAAACAGCAGCCAAAAGACCTTTGCCAGCTCTGGCCTACTTCTCCCCTTGTAGGGGCTCAGCACTCCCACTCAGTTGACTACTTGTCCTACTCTTTGCCCTCTCTGCTCTGCTGCAATCGTCCTGGAATTTTCCTCTATGCAACTGCTGTCCAAACCAGCTGCACCCACTACATCTTCAGCAGTGGACCGAGGAGGGTATTAATCATATTTTTGAGGAGGACACTCTGCTATTTATCTCCCTGACACCTCCAGCGTTTGGGAGCCCACTGCAGCACACAGCCCATTGACTAGTAATATTACACATTACCGTGCTCCATTGCCTCTCCCTGCCCTCTTCATTGAGTGGCTGTTCAACAGTGGAGTTGTGTTTGTTCAATCAGACATAATTTATACCTTTTTTTGTTCCTTCTGGAGAGCTCTTGCTAATTTTAAGTCCAAGCACTGCATTTTCCATATAATTCTAGCTCCGACGTCACCGAGCTGAAGATGGTCAAAAAGATCTGATTTCAGACTTGTTCAAACTTGTTGGTTTTAAATCACCGAAGAAATGATTTAAAAAGCAAAGTGTCAAGGGAGAACATCTCATACTTCCTTTAAAGATCCAGGTTTTATTGCATGTCTAGGAATATGTATGTGTCCTATCTCCAAGGGGAATACCTGCAGCAGCACATGGTACTGCCATCCCCTGGCGATTGTCCAACATGCAAAGTCTGCGAGGGAGAAGAGATTAATAATTCAGTTAATTTATAGCAAGTGGGGTTTTTTTTGTTTTCATTTTTTAAAAGAAATTGATAGGAAGAGGAGTGTGTAAGGAAAGAAAGCTATTGTAAGACTAAATGCCTAATCATTCATCCTGGAGTTTGTTTGTTCCCCTTTCAGATTCATCACACTGTGTAATGAGAGCAGCTAGCTTAAGATCTGCCTAATTTTACACTGTTGAGACAATGTAAAGAAACAAAACGTGTTGTTCTCTGAGATGCTTGGGGAAATGGATTACTTATTACAGAATGTGGGAATTATTTCATATAGGAAGGTTAAAATAAACTCAAAATTCAAAAGAAATTTAAAAAGCCACCACATTTTTAGCTTTTCTTCTCTGGATGGAATTTCTGAGGGATGTCAATTGATGAAATTTCTGGAGAAATTAAGCCAATCTAGCTGAGTTAAGGGTTTAGCCCATGAGGTCCCAGTAAATGGCCCATGGGATGAACAGATCCCTCTGGTGCCAATCACTGTGGTGTATAATAATACTCTGTATTTCCTTCTAGCTTCTGTTCCCTCCACTCCAGTGGAACTGCTCTTGCCAAGGTCTCTAGTAAGCTCTTCAGGGCCAAATCTCAAGGCCATTATTCCGTTCATATGTTCTTTGACATTTTGGCTACATCTGACAGACCTCATTATAATCTCTGTCTTGAAATCTTGGTTAAAAAGGCTCTGTCCTGGAACCTGTTTCTCCTGTTCACTTTCTGTTTGCTCCTACAGTGACCTTCTTGGGCCACCATTTTTTAATTTGATTTTATTATTTTTAACTCTTCAAGCAGTGTCCTCTGAACTCATATTCATCCACATCCAAATCCTTTCCATTGTAATAATAATTTTGGCTGTTATCACCCCCGCTTCTTTCCTAATGGAGATACTGCTGCACTGGCTTGCCTTAGAGCAGCCAAGCCTAGACATCTGCTCATCTTTTTGACGTCTCATCCCAGATGCTTTGTCACCAGGAAAAATTAATGTGGGTAAAATATTTTATTACCACCCTAATCTCTTATTCAGATGTGCAGCCTGAACGCTGTGTTAACTGCACCTTCCTTCTGCTTTCTTGCTACGCCTAGAACTTGCCTCTTCTCCTGTCGTAGCAACTCTCAAGTTCTGGAAATACCCACTTTTTTCCTTGTGTGTAAACGGAAGGCGAGCTGCAGCCCCTCCTGAGGTGCAGTTTGTGGAAGAATCCAGGTCAGGGGATGAGGTGGGCATGGAGCAGGCCCATGTGGTTGGCATGCAGCCCTGTGGGAGATATGGCATATAGGCAATTAAGACAGAATGCTCTGGGAATTGTGCTGCTACCCTCTAACAAACCTCCACCAAGCATATGCAGATGGTGATTTGCAGAGGATTATAATTTGGCCACATTTTGTTGAATATTCATGAGGACAGTGAACGATACCTCTCTGTCCCTGCATTGGCCTCTACCACATTTTGAGACAGTCCCCCAATGCACATTAGTGGAACTTCACTAAAAAAATTCTAAACCTTTCAAAACCAGCTGGTGTGGTTGTTCTTAGAAATGGCTGAAGTGCTCAGTAGAAGCTTGTCGGGTTTTTTCAGCGTGAAACAATAATAAACCCAACGGCTCAAACAGACACTGAAAAGTTGTAGTCCACTGCAAATAACCTTCACTGGGACATGCTGTCACTCTCCCATCTCTTTTCGATATTTCTGCTCTGAATAAATTTGTAAATTTTAAAGTGAGGCAGAAGTGATGACGAGTGGCTTCCTCCTCACATGAAATCTCATCTATCTATTTCAACTCAGGTGTAAAGCTGAGCATAATTAACCAGAAAATTAAGGTTCAAGGAAACATGTTTGTTGTAAGGAAGACAAAGACATGAGCTTTGCATTGTAGCTGAAGCTGTGCATTATGTTCCCTGGTCAGCTGTAGGCTTGGAGTCGAATTCCTCTCCTGCTCACTGGAAGCTTTTTTATTAACTTTCAGGGCAGAAAATTTCATCTTTCTGCACCTCTGTACCCTTGATGAGGTTCATACTGACTTCACAGGCCTGGTATCAGCCTCTCTTGATTAGCGTTCACAAAGCCCTGAGAGATGATTTCATAAGACTGCAAACGTTTTTAATACCCAACTTCAAAGTTGGCCCCGCTTTGAGACAGAGGTTGGACCAGATGACCCTCCAGCATCCCTTGCAACATAAATTAGTCTATAATTCTGTGATCAGTGTTCTAAGTGGAAGACACTCTGATGGAAACACACATAAGCTCCTAAAGGTTAAGGACAGGTATGATCCTAGTCTATCACATAGCAAAATAAACCAAGTTCATCTAAATTGTTTGGGGTCACTCAGTTACCCTTCTCAGTGAGGGGCACTAATGATTTATAGTCTAAACTCAGTCACTGAGGATCCTCTGATCCTACCTCAGACCTTGCCAGCAGGCCAGCCCAAATAATACATTGTTATTTGGGCTAAAGTCACCACAATCTTTCCCCAAAGAAGAAAATGAGCAGAGTTATCATTATTCCAAGGTGTGCCATGTTCTTACTGGTTTTGTACAGAAACAACGAGAAGAAGCAACTATTGCAGCTTTTTTAGAATAAAGAGTTTCATAACACTTGATGACATAAAAGGGCAGTCCACAGTTGGAAACTTTCTACTATATTTGTCCTTTGACTAAAAAAAAAAAAAAAAGAAGGAAAAAAATCAGCCCCCAGACCGAAACCTGAAAACAAATCTGAAGGCAAGGGAAGCTTTATCATAGCTAAACATATCACAGCTGGATAATGTGAAAGGTTTGCAGCTGGGCTGGGTCGAGTTAGCTGTGCAAAACAGGAGATCTTGTTTCAGAAGCAAAGGACAAGACAAGGAGTCTCTCTGGATTCAGATGAAGAGTAAATCTCTTGACCTCTAGGCCTGTGCTGGCCTGTGTGAAATTCAGATCTCAGGACTAAGTAAGAGCTGATTGAGCAGAAGATGAGGCTTGTCTATTACATCCTCACTTTTTAATTAGATCTTCTGGCTGCATGTCCTTTGATCCTGAGCTGTACGTGACAATAAACATATTGACAATGGGGATTATATCAGGCCACTGTCTTTTCCAGCTGAGTGAGGGTGGGTTTTTTTCTCCTGTGTAGGATTTTTTCTATGCCAAAAAAGTCATTCTGGCATGATCTGAAGAGGTTTTAAATGCAGATAGTTAAGCTGAATAAAAGCCTGTATGGGTAACTTTGCTTTGGCATAATGGCAACTTACTCAAAGTTCATTAAATCCATTTCTAATTAACGTTAACTAATTCAAATTAAGCTATTACACTGCAGTAAACATGTCCACATAGCTATGTGAACCAGCCTAACTCTTATCTTAAATTCTCACTTCAAGTTGTGTGGATACAGCCTCCTAGCCAGCTGAGCTGAGTACCAGGCTAGAGAGTGTGACAGATGACAGCGTCCATGAACAATATCAGTGTGCTGCCATCTTTAATTGTCTCCTTTCTCTTTGTGTCTAAATAAGGCAGCAACAGGAAAGCCTGCTTATATAGTTGTTTGCTGACATGTTGGTTTGCCAGATTCAGCAGTTTTTAAGCATTCTTCACACCAGCTTGCTCTTTGTGGAGCATTTTGATATGTATCTCCTAACTTGAACGCATTCACTGCCTTCCCTTGGCTCTTCCTATCTTACTAAAAGAACAGGATCATCTGTGCTGGTGAGCTCTGAGAATGGTCCTCTACATGTATTTTCTTGTGCTGCCTGCCACCCTCCAAAGTCATTCAGGGGGCACGTAGGAGTGAAATAATGCGTGGTGCATCCCTATTCCAGCCCTCCACGGAGGGTGGGAAAGATCAGGAATGCTTTTGTTTTATCATCCTCTACTTAATGTCACCCTGTGAAAGGGTGCCCTGATGAAGCTCAGAGAGAATATGGGCTAAATCAGCTTGCAGTCAAAGGATTTATAGCTGAATAATTAAGCCCAGACTAACTTCAGGGCACTTCCCTGGATGTGAACAAAGCTTGTGGCTAGAACTATAAATTGAACCCACCCACCTGAAACGCTGCCAGCAAATCTGCCAAAGCCCCTTCCTGTGGAGAGAAACCTTCTCCTGCAGGTCTTGTAAATGAATTAATTATGTGTCTGTTGAAACAGAGTAAAGGTTCATCAGTAGTGCTAATATTTGGAATAACAAAGTTGTTAAGTTTGCTGCAATCCGATGTTACCTAGTGCTGTTGGAGCTCACAGCTGTCTCCTAACACTCTTGTTTGCTGAGTTCCACACACAGAAGGACCTGGGTGTGTCTTGGGGATGTGGTGAGGTGTGGTTTTTAATAGTTGTTATGTTAATAAACATTTGGACTAAAGGAATCCATCAGTAGTTTCTGAAAATAACAGCCTTGCTACCAGCGGGTAACCAGCAATGCAGAGACGAGCTGTTTGGGTCCCTTTTTTTCCCTTAAAAATGAAAAATCCCACAAGACTGTTGAACAATTACAGCTTAATTTACAAAAATACACTTAAATATATATTGTCTTGTGAGCCATTTAGTCCTATTGTCTTCAAATGAAAGCTTATTCATGTGCCTAACTCTACACAGCAGCTTAAAGGCTTCATTGAATCAATCCCGAGACACTGAGGAGACCTTTGTAGAAGTAACTATCGATAAACACAGGTGAAACTTGGGGAAAATAGCAAAGAGCAACAAATCTGCCAGTAGCAGAAATTACTTTAGAGCCTGGGCTGTCTAGGACTGTCATTAAGGTGACCACTTGGGAAGATATCGGGATGAGAGGTTCCTTAATAGTACTTAGGGTAGGCACAGCAAATAGGGTCTGATCCAGCAGATATTGGAATGCTTCTTTTCTGGGCACTTCAGTGACAATGATGCCAACAAAAGGAAGATGGTTCAGAAAAGAGAGAAATATATAGATGAGGAAGCTTGAGAGAATGGGCTGTGAAGAATGAACAAAATGTGCATGGAGTAGTAAAGAGCTGTGAAGTGATGCCTGCCCCAGACCATGGGTACACCTTGCTGGTGCTGCAAGGGTGTAAACACCAAAGGGACCTCATGCAAACCATTACTGAGGCCACCAAAGCTCACAGTGACATGCAAAAAAATTAAAAATGGAAAATTAAGGTTCAAAGTCAGTGGGGTTGTGCTGGAAAATGCATAATGTCCAAATGGATGAAGGATCACAGACACAGAGGTGTCTGTGAGGGCTTTGGAACAGCCACAGAGGGGCAGGGGCAGGGGAGGAGAGCAAAGAGGAGAGGGAGCAGCCGAAAGAGAAACCTGCTGTGGTGGTTTTCAGTAGCCAGAGCCACCAACCTGAATCCTTCCCAGCCCTAATGACTGGACAAAATCTCTGGTGTGATCCGTGATGCCATCGAGTGTGTTACCATTGTGTAACACTCTGACCTGGCTGACACCTTATTTACCTGACTCAAGAATGCAGTAGGAGACAAGAAGGCACTTGGCTTTTCCATACCTAATACCTCTGCACTGGGACTCTAATAACCCACATGAACCTTAATACAAAAATAGAATAAACCTTATTTTCACTAGCTTTTTCTTTTAAATGTTGGTAGCACCTTTCAAGCAGTGACAGATCCCAAAGCCCATCCCTCCTGTAGCTGCAGGTAATATCCTGATGTTCCCTATGGGGTGTTGGCAGATACTGTATATTTTAGCACATTTTGACAGGCCTCTACAGCATCCTTGAATCAATCAAGTTCTGCTAAATCTAATAAAAAATTTACCATTAACTTTTAAATCATAGTAAGAAAATTGTAAAAGAAGAATGGTAGCAGTCCTGCTGTCTTGGTTTGAGGAAGATACATGCTTTTCTGTCAATCTCTGTATCTTCACAAGAGTTATTTTCTTAGTCAATCCCCTCTGTGTCTGGGAAGTCATATTATCACTTTGCAATTAAGAAATGAGTGACAGTTTCGTTTTGAGGACATAAGAAGGGGATCTGATGACTCTGGGTGCATGAATATTTTAGCCCTGTTTGAGGCCCATCTTGGGTCAGATTTGCAGAGATCTCAAGTACAGTTCCTCAGCTCTGTTGTTAGCCTTGAATAGCTTTCTAAAAGCAGCAGTATTTGAGATTGAATTAATGGGAAAATTATGTTCTCCATACCATATGAAAAAGTGACTTGTACTGGATGTCTTGGGGATCAGACTAAACTCTTCTAGATCACAAACACCTGTCAGTCCTAATGAAATTCAGTAACCCTCTCCCTTGCAGACACAACACTCATTACCCCAAAGTCCCTGACACTGTAATTTTATTATTAGTAGTACACAAGATTTCAGCCTCCTCGGGCTGCTCTAACTATGCTGCAAACCTCTTTCCAGCTTTACTGCAGATTTATTCAATGTTTCTGTGACAGGGATAATGAGAATTATTGAATTGAACCTCATGATATAATCATGGATTCAGCAGGGTAACAGTGGGGCAGCTCTTCACCCCTTTCTGCAGGTTCCATGTGTTCCTGCATGGGCATGGGATCAGTGGGGTGACAGTGCATGCCCTGGCCAGGCAGGATGCTCTCTGCTGTTTCATGCTGAGGCATTTAATGTATAAAAACAGGAGCAGAGTGAACTTAGGATGTGAAATGTCCATATGCAAAAGCTGGGAGAAGGTGGAATTACAGGTTCTGACGCTATTGGAGTTATTTCTTCCATCTTGGTGCCCCTGTGGCAGGAGTAGCATCTGACAGTGACCCAAAGAGGAATGGGTGTCCTATGCTGATGAAAGAACCTAAAAGCAAATGTTGTCATTTCCTTGTGTTTGTGCACAGCAGCCCATAAGCTCAAGTTTCCTGGTTGAAGGGCACTCTTTTCCCTTCTTTTGTTTGCACTGGAGGCCTGATGTGGAATCTGCTAAAAAGAAAAGGGAGATTTCCAGTGTGTGAAAGAGCTTTGAGTCCAGGCTGTAGTTTGATATATAAGAACGTGCACAGAAATTGCAATATGTTGTATATACACACATTATACAATCACACATATGCATTTGGATGTACTGTTTACATGCATCGATGTTATGCTGTATGTGTTTTTATTATCATGGTTTGTAATCCCACCATCATTCAAAGTCTTACCAAATAGCTCTGTGGGCACTGTGCCAACTTCTTTCACATTCCTGCTAAAGTCACTTGGAATATATCTGAACGTGGCAAAATGCATTTGCCAAGTTATGTGCATAAAAACATCCTTTGATCTTTCAGACTCATAAATATGTAATAAAGTACATGATTGCCCTACTGATCTGTCCTCCATCAATCTTACGTCCCTCTTTTATTGATTCATCAAAATAAGATACGATCAAGGTACAAAAGAGTTAAAGAAGCTATTTATTTTAATGTTTCCTTGGAGAGCTTGCATGTTATTTTGAGTACAAATTATATATATAATATTTCATGAATGATGTTTGAAGCATTAAAAATCACCTTTGCACTTCAAGTTAACACAAAACTCTGGCAGTCAGCCATCTTTTATTTGCTTTCCTTTCCTTCCTTTTTTTTTTTTAAAGGAACATTGCAAGATGTGGTGTCATTTTTCTATGGCCATACTTAAGGGTTTTTTGACTTCTATTTTTAAATCATGTACTCAACTGGTATTGTAATCCAACTTTGATATGTTCAGGAAATCATACTTTGCAATAGATTTAGTATATGGGCTGTCTGGATTGGGTAGTGAGTCTTTTCTAAAAGCAGGGATTATCCTGATTTGTACTGAGGGTAAAATGAGAACTATGAAGGCCCAGGGAGGGGAGGTATTGTAGGAGTAATAATAGAGGTAAAAACCTGGCCTAAAAATGCACGTGATAGCAAGCGTTGCCTCTGCCCTGGAGTCTCTGAGAAGTCTTTAAATGCCCCAGTTGAGGCTTTGGCTCTATCAGGTGTAAAGCCACTGAAGCCGATAAAAATGAAATGTATTTGGACAGAGGAAAAATCATGCAAACCATAAATAGAGCAAGTTACATAGCAGGTAATAAAATCTACATTTTGTTCCACAAGGGAGAAATCAGGTGGAGTCCCTAAGTTGGTCTTGCTTGCTGGGAGGAGAAGCACTTTTCCTCATGATGCCACAGCTACTGAGTTAAAGGACCCTCTGAGTTTGCTTTGACATATTTAGTGCATCCAAGAGAGGCTGGTTTATGGCAGCCAGTGCATTTTTCTCAACCACTTTATGGCGCTTACTCTTCGGAAGTGTAAAAGCGTCCGGTTCTGAAGATGTACCGATAATGAATGAAATATTTCTGAGCAAGACCTGCCAACCAGGTAACAGGGAGTGAGCTTCAGCACACTTCTCTGAAGCTGTAAAATATGGGGGAAGAGTGACATGGGTGCAGATGAGTTCACTTCTTTGTCAGGTTCTCTCTTGGCCTGCCATATGAGTTGTAGAGTCTGGGAAAGTGGAATCATTTTTATGCAGTTCTTGTCATGAATCCACCAGCAGTAACAGGCAGAAAAGACACAGATTATTGTGTGATTTTATGATAATCAAGACGCTTAGCTGACTTGGAGACTGAGAGAGAAAAGAGGTGCCAAGTGCTTTGTGATGTTTGGCATCTCCCCTTTGAGGGTCATCACACGTAGAAAACATTAATTAAGTTTCTAGTCACCCAACAATAGGAAATGTTGTTACCCTTTCCTTTCACCACTGAGAACTGAGTCCAAGTGCTGTAATCGACAGTATGGAGCGAACCACTGGCTGAGCTGGAAAAATTATTCAGACTCCTGACTCTCAGCTCTGTGGTTAGGCAGCAGAAAGCATTGGCTTTTCCTCACTTCCAGTCAGCAGCAGATTATGGCTTCACGTTACGCTAGGAAATGCTGTCAGTATAACAACCTTTGGAGCTAGCAAGCCATATGCTGGTTTCTGTGACGTGGGTATAACAAGAGAAGTAGTTTTGCACTAAGGAGGAAGAGCACAGCCTCTTCCCACCAGTCACGCGCTGCGCAGGCTACATGAGGATTTCATCCATCTGGATGCATTCTCTTGTCTCCCACCCCGCTTCCCTGAAGACTGGTTGTCCTCCTTTGACCTCCTTCGGCTTCCTCAGTGTTTGTCTTGTGGTCTCTTCTGCTTTCCTATAGGTCTTGCCAGGCTCTCTCTTTGGTGCTGAGTCTCCAGGCCTCACACCTGCCCCAGATGAGAAGGAAATCCCTTTGATCCTTCCCAGTCACACATTTTCCTTGCAGAGACCTGCAGGTCAACAGCTGATGAAGCCCAGCACTGAAAAGGAAAGGGATGAAGCTTTCCTGTGCTTTTGTGCCAGCCTGTAAGCCCAGTCTGATCCCAGGTTTGTTCTGCTGCTCCCGTTCGGCGCTCTTCATAGCTGGACTGTGCCTTGTCCTTCCCTCTGAGTGCTTTAATTTGAGTAACTTCCCTGGCACCATTCACTAGGGCTGTTCTCTCCGAATTCGGGGCAGCCACAGGAAGGAACCGTCATGGATGGACCATTGTTTGTGCCAGTGGGAACAAAACACTTGTCAAAATACAGGCAGTAAATCAAAGTGGGGATGGACACGCCACCACTGCCCGTGCCCAGGGCAAGGACCCACCAAGGGTGTGACAGCCACTGGTGTGGTGACACTCCCTGCAGCCACCAGAGACACCATGCTGGGCTTTGGTCAGTGATTATTCTTTTTTCTCTGTTACTGATGCTGAATCATCATTGTTTGACGTCTGAAAAAATAGATGTGCAGATTGTTCCTTCTTGTCCAGTTCTCAAAGCTCATCTCCAAAAAGTATTTTGGGTCAGATCATGTCTGTTACCAGCAGTATGGAGGTAAATCACTGCAGCCTCTGCTTGGTATTCTTTCTGCGGAAGAAGCTCAGCTTCTGGGCCTTTATTTATTATTAATCGAACTATCGGCAGGATTCTTACGTTACATTAAAAAAAAAAAGGGCTGGAGCATTAAAATCTATCATTACATGTTCTTTATATGATTAAGAAGGCAGGGAACAACTAAAGGAGATTTTTCTCAAACCTTTCTGGAATTCACAGACAATAACCCAAACCAGTGCAGAGAACAGGCACGGCAGTTAGGTGTTAGAATGATTTCTGTTCCTCATTCTCCTAGATGTTGCAATTGTTATTTGAATAACTGCCTTCTATTGCTTTTTATTTTTACTTAGTGTTTATCCCGTTTATTTCATATTCAGAAAGCATTTTTGCTGAACAGAAAACCTGCTTCCTGAAACCTTCTGCTTTTCCCACTGTAACCATTCAGGAAGAGTAATTAAAGCCAACAACTTTCATTTCTTCAAACAACCCTAAAGAACCCCCCAGGTGAGACAGCAGTGACACACAACGAGTCTGGTTTAAGTACCTCAGATATGAGCCTCTGATCCTACCTTAATATTAGTCACATCTTAAAATGAAAGAGGAAATTGAAACAGGTTTTGTTTCCATAATTGTTTTTTAAAGCTAGCATATTAAATCTTGGTGAATTATTTAGTAGGAAGGATGACTCTGCACCTTTGATTTGTAAGTTGAATTTTTATTCTTAGCTGCTTTTTCCTGGCAGGATTAAATGGCAGGTTCTCAGCTCTCTGTGGAATTAGTAAAATCCTGTGATAGATTCTATAGGAAATTAAAACACAGTGGAGAGAAGACAATTGCTGGAAATGTTACAGATTTGTTTTCACAGGATTCCTCGGTAGATGTTTTCATTATGCATTTTCCCATTTTTTTACCAAAATCGTCTCTTTCTTTACTAACCTCAGGAAAAGCTTGTAGCACTGAAAAGGCTTATGCTGGTCTGTGAAACTGTTCTGATTTACACCTGCTGCCACTGTGCTGCAGGATTTTCCGTGTGCATGCTGCTAAGGCAGGTTGCTGGGAAAAGGAAAATGCCATTTTCCGGTAAAGGATTTGCCACCTTGTGGTTGAATGAATTCAGTGGAGGAGCCCAGTGCTGAGGATGGATGGAAGAACGAGAAGGTGCTTCTGCTAAATCTGGAGCACTAATTTAGGTAGGAGCCACCATGGGGGCAGTGGAGCCTCTAACAGGGATATAGCCACGAGAGGTTCAACTTGGGTATTAGGAAAAATGTCTTTGCTGAAAGAGTGGTCAAGCATTGGAACAGGCTGCCCAGGGCAGTGGTGGAGTCACCAGCTCTGAAAGTGTTCAAAAATGAGTAGACATGGCAATTTGTGACATGGTTTAGTGGGATATTTGGTCAAAGGTTGGACTTGGTGATATTGGAGGTCTTTTCCAATCTCAGTGATTCTGTGATTTTGCTTAAATGTCGAAACTAAAATGGCAAGAAAAACCTTTATCATGTCTCCTTTGACTGGCTATAGACAGAGCCTAGATGACTAATTAAGACTTAGAGATTTATAAACTTACAGAGATGGCTGAAATGTGGGTGGTGGATACTGTCCTTTGTCTCTGTGTTTTCCTCTAGAAAGACAAAAGAAGTGAGGCAGGGAATAGTCTTTCCCTTCCTGTATGATTCACCCCGTATTCATATGCATCAAAATTTCTGATTTTCAGGGCATTTGTGCTTAGCAAACCTGTTACATCTGACTCCATCTTTATGCCTTAAGTTTCACTTTCCAGTCTGTGGCCTGAGGCGTCGTGTCAGGCAATACCTAAAGGTGGGCTTTCTTCTGTCCCCCCTCCCCTGCTTCCCATGTTCATCCTGAATGCATTCTCATCATGGAGTAGTTTTGTTAGGGAACCGAGGGCTAAGACTGAGTTTGGAATGGTAAAAAAAAGGATACGTTAAACTTAAAAAGTATAAATGTTGAGGGGGAGGAAAACAGTTTGCCTGTTTGCCCTTCACTATGGGAATGGGGCGTGGAGGGGAATAAGAACAAAATTAATGGGTCAGCCCCATCCAGTTAAACTTGAATTTATTTGGGCACTTTCTGCTCTCAGAAAGAGCAAAGAGCAGTAGAGGAAATAATTATGATATTTTTCTTCTTACTGTGACTGGGCATGAGTTAATGCAGACTTCTAAGCTGACTTACTAATAACATGCATTCCAAAGGGTCTGTGCATGTTTCCAATTTAGAGCTGTAAATTAGATTTTATCCTCAGCTTGGCATCCATAAAAGACATTCATGGAATACACCTGCATAAAGGTCCTTATTCATCTCTCTCATCCCTATTTAGGATTGCTTTTAGGCACTGTAATAGAGTGCAGAACCAAACTTTACCTGTGAAATCCAGTGCCTTGAAGAGGGTGGAGAATAATAATACTTTTTATTTAAGACTATCTTCCAGCTTCAGAGTCTTTTGCCAGTGTAGCTGCAATTCCAAGAAATGGGAATGCTTTGATTATTTAATGTGTCTCGTAGGAGTATCTTTGTTTAATCTTTTTAGGCCTTGAAAGGGAGCATAAGATGGCTTTGATACAGAGGATTGGATCCATGATACCAGAATGCCTTAAAATATATTGTTTCTCTGTAGCTTCTCTACCACGTCTGCTTTCTCCAGAGCTGTTGCTACGAGAATTCTTGCAGCTGTGGCCTTTGCTGGGGCTAACACCATCTTGCTGTACCTGCAGGAAACCCCCCGTACTCAAATGTCAGTCTGCAGCATCAGTACTGCGTGTCCTTTCAGCTGAAAGGGACTGCATCTCTGTTTGCCCTGCCAGGGGAGCGTCGCTGTCACACAGGCTCTGAGCAGGGTGGCCCCTGTGTGGCCACAGTGATCTGACTGAAATCGTTCTTCCAGGCAAGCTTGGAGTCTCTCCCTCTTCAAAGCGGTTATCCCAGTCCGTCGGTGGGGTTGTTATCACGCTGTGCCTGTTTCTGGTGTAGCTGTCTGCTCCTGGATGCTGTTGCAGGCTCGCTGCATCCCTGGGGCAACGCGGCATCATCAGCTCATTACTCTGAGCTGTGCCCATCAGATACAATCCATCTTCAGAGAAAGGGCTTTTGGCTCAGGGGGTGAATTTTCTGAGATCTGTGTGTGGGTTTCAGCCACATGGCTCCTATTGACTTTAATGGGAGTCACGCTGCTAGAAGTCCCTGCGCTCCCCTTGGGGTTACGCTCTCCCCTGATGTGTGTGCACTGCTCCACGCATTAGCTTTGAGGGGGAGAGCACACCTCTGCCCTGCCTTGTCAAGGAGAAACCAGCCCCCCTCTCCACCCTTGCCCCCACCCCTTTGGCCTTGTGTATTTATGGATAAGCAACAATGGAGACTCATTTCTATGGTAAGTTAGCAAGATTTATACTATAAATATTACATTACAAGGTTCCGACACGGTGCTATTTTCGAACATATCCACACTTCGCTGCAGATCAGTGTGTCACTGAAATGTTTCCTTTGAAGAACACGTTTTTGAAACACATCATAAAAAATTCTAACATTGAGATTCCTCCATTTGCGCCATCACGGTGTGGGTCAAAATGTCTTTATTAAAATAGGTTATTAGAAAGTTAGAAATTTGACTATTTCTTTCTCTTTTTTGGGGGGGAGGGAGGAGTCTATAAGGGATTCAGAAAACAGGCAGGATAGCTTTAATTGAAGGAGACAATGTTGTCAGTATATGTGTTCCTACAGTTATAAAGCCCAGCAGTATAGTATTCATCAAGTCTGATTCCACCTGACACTTGACTGAAAGCATTTTGCACTAATTTGCTTTGTGCTTGTCTAGTAAATCTAAAAAGAATGAGTGAAGGGGTGATAGGTGGCCATTAAACAGAATAAACAGCCTCTGGCAAGTGAATGAGTTTTACAGACTTGTTGCTTTTGGGAGGGGGAGGGTGAAGGGGAGAAGATTATAGGTCTTTGAATCAGCATGTGGCTGCCTCTATCACTCTGTAATCACAACTGTTTTCTTTGGCCCGGAGACCCATGTGCACCTCCAGAGAGGCTACTTCGGTGAAGAAGGAAGCTCTGCCCCCAAACCTCTGCAGGAGAGCCCTCCAGACATATGATTCATATTCCAAGTGTGATAGAGGCCTAAATGGCAATTATTTTATCATATAAACACCAGTAAGATAGATTTCAGTCTGGAGCTGATTGCTTTCCTCAGATAATCCTTTTCGAATTTTCCCCTACATAAAATATAACAGCTTTAGGGTGTTTTCGGGTCCCTGCTTATGGTTCAACTTATGGTAAAAACCTTGGGCTTGTTGTCATCTTTGTCTGACTTTGCTGATAGCAGGCAGGAAATAGCTGTGTAAAGGCAGGAGGGGGTAAATAGCTGACTCTGTGGTCTGTAATTGGTTCATAGTTTTGGCCTGTGAAGAATAGAAAAGAAGGCAGAGGAGGGCTGGAAGACAGCCTAACAAGGAACACATGGGCATCTGAAAACTAAACACAGCTGGACCGAGAAGTACATTTGACTGCCCGTTCCCTGCTCTCAGACTTCTGAGCATTGTTGTTGTTACTGGGGAATACATAGCACCGGATTTCGAGGGGGTGGATGGGAACTTTGCTGGGATAAAAGGAGAAATATCATGACTAACAAGAAATCAAAACAAAAACTTCCTTTCTCCATGTACTTATTTATTTAGTTGCTCGCTTGCTTGGGGTTCTCTTATCTTGGCAACCTCGTTGCTGCAGTTTTGCTGGAGGATGGTGTCTGCCGCAGAAAGTCAGGTTTTCATTCCCCAAAAAATGATGTTCAGCTTCAGGGGGGTTCTTTTTGCTTCCCCTTTTCCTTGTCATCCCCTCTCTCCCCCTTGCCTTCAAAACACAAGTGTGGGTGGAATCTCCTGGACTGAGAGAAGACATAATGAGCCTGAAAAAGAGGATGGCATGATGAAAAACTCTACTTGTCGATACAACGTCGAAGGGAGGACGTTTTAATCCTCCCCCACTGACCTCTCCTTGGAAGGTCGGAAGAAGAATCACACCAACCCCAAGTCGTGCACCAAACCGGGGCAGAGGCTCTCTATGGGATTCACAGACCATTTCTGTATCTGGGATAAGTCAGCTTTGTTTTGGCTGCTTCTAGGACAGGAGAAGAGCTTTTCCTCTCAGTGTCCCTGAATTAAGGGCTCTCGTTACTTGAACCTCATTAAAATAATCTCTCATCTGTACATGTGCCATGAGGAAATGGCTGATTCCTCCCCATTCCTCTCCCCTGCTATCTGCACAACCATATTTTTCTTTTCTAAATTAAAAAAGATCTCACTGCCGCTACACTTGGCTGTTTACATTCTTTAAAGGGAAAAAAAAAAAATCAGCCCTGAACCCCCTGACTGCAGAACTGCCATTAGCCTTGATTGTGTCCAGCAATGCACAGTCCACTTCAAGAAAGGCAACATCCTCTATTTTCTAAGCCAAATGTTGTGCACCGCAGCAAGAACAAACAAGAGTGACTTTCATCCTTCAAACACTGAAGCAGCTTTGCAAAGCCTGACATGAAAGGGCCTCCCTTGCTCTCTTGTCCATGTAGGCCTGGAAATGGAGCTGAAATGGCTAACAACATTGGTAATAATAGGGGCCTGCCTGGCATCAAGAGGTGAGCCGAAAGACTTCAAAAGCTGGCTCGAGCATGGCTGCAGGAGCATTTGCTCTGGGATTCAGGCTCCAACTTTTATTCTCTCCCTTTGAAGAGCTTACAATTGGGTGGAGGGTGGAAACCAAGCATTTTTGACATGAACTCTGCCATGGAAAATTATGAGAAAGACGGAGATGAAAAGGAATGTGTCCTGATTGTGCTGGCTATTTTTTTTTATTTTATTTTTAAAAGTCTGCAAAACAAGGCGCTAGCAGTACTATAATCATTGATCCTGAAAAGGTTCTTCAGAGATTAGTGCTATCAGTGCAATGTGAACCTCAAGGCTGAGAGGCAGAGTGAAGGAGAGAGACCCTTTTGCACTAAAATAACACAGGCTTTTAAAGGAATAGTGTATTACTTTGCTGGGGGGGAAAAAAAAAGAACATAATAGAAAAAAACCCCACAACACCTGTGCTTGAAAACAAACAAACAAACCAGGAAATAAATGGCAAGCTTGGCTTACCTCCAAATTTTGCAATCACCTGAGGGTCCCAATCGTTTGAGTGTAGATCCCTCAGCACCCTCAGACACAGAGTTTGTTTTGTAAGCTCAGATCACTCTTCAGGACTCTGGTGTTGGTTTTACTGCCTATAAACATGGAATAATTTCGCTGAACCTGGAGAAGCTGTTGGGGATTCATTTTAGTATGGGCAGCTATGTGGATAGCTATGGGATTACTTAATATTTAAACAAATTAATCTTGTTGTTTCATCCTTTTTATTTTTGGCAAAGCTTTGTTAGTATCAAGTATGCAACAGGCAGGTGGGCAGCCCTGCAAAAGGTCACCTGTCATTTCTTATTGTGCCACTCTTTCCTTTTGTGTCAACTCTGTTAATCTTTAATCATTGGGGCAATAGATAAAGAAAGGAGGTAAACAAGCTGGAAGTCAGTACAAAAATGGGAGAAAAAGCAGGGAATGGGGGAACCACTCTCAGAGCCTGACCCTGGAGACCAGACCTGCAGTGAGACTTGGAGAGCAGAGTGGGAAACTAAGAAATTGAAGAGCAGGCCGGAGTGGAAGAAAGATGGGTTGGAAGGAAGGAAAGCCAACGGATGGGAACATCCATGATTTATAAGCCACCTGCACGTGGTGGGCAAGGGGAAGGTGTCCTGCACTGATGCATAGATGGAGAATAATGATATGAATAGAGGAACACTGAAGAGCCTGCCCAGAGGCTGTTGAAATGAATGGAAAGAGTTTGTTGGACATTTGAGTCCTCAAAAGCTGAACAAACACTTCCCACCCACTAAGCCACCCCCAGATGTTGTCACTCTAAGCGTGTATCAATTTGACATTTTAAGATGAATATTCTGTATTCAGTGGCTCTCACTCTGTACTTTTGGCACTTTCTAGTGGTCCTGAGCGCTCCTTCTGAGCACAACTTGTTTTCCCTCTCTCATTTGTAACCACGCCATGAGGGAGCTGTGTATACACAGTGCTCTTACCTATTTTTCTCTGAGTGGGGAGTCATGGAGTGGCTGCTGTACATGATTGCCTGTCAGGCACCAATTAGCAATCCATTCAGAGTCTCTGAAGCTGTGATCCACAGCCAGGAGAGAGTTTGAGAACACTTGTTTTGAATTATCCTGCACAAATCTCATGCCATAGATCTACAGCAAAATGAGATCATATCCCCGTGTCTTTTAAATATCAAGACATCCAGGTATGCTTGTTTTTGAACAAACAAAAACAAACTTGGAGTGAAGCTTTTCTTGTGTAAAGCAGTTTCTTTGACAGTATGTCTTATAAATTAATTTAACTCCATCTGAAATATGATTTGCTTTTATGTCTCAAACGACAATGACATGAGTATTTCAGTTGTTAGAATATAGAAGTTAAACTATTGGTTGCTGAGTTCTTAAAGGCGTTACTGATGTGAGTATTTCAGTTATTTTTTCCAACCTCTTTTCTCAAAGGCAAAGAGAAGCCTCTTAGCATTTCTAAAGCCCAGCTTGTCAGTCTGTTGCTGTCGCTGAAGTTTATATGTTAAATCTTCAAATCAATACTGAGACTTCTTAGCTAACCAGTTCTCTAACTTTAGGCAGGGAGCAGAAGAAGAAAACAAAGTCCCTGAACTACAGGGACTACAGGTAGAAAGTGAGGCTGCGGGGGGCTTCTAATGTGCTCTGAAAGCTGAGTGCTTAAAGCAATCAAAGGTAGGGAAAATCTAAAATAATATCTTCAATAACAATCTGTTAATTTGCAAGGACAAGGAGAAGAGCAGCCCTTGGTTGCATTGCTAAGTTTAAGAAATCTGCAAAGCACCAAAGCAAGAGGGAATCCAGCAATTCCCAGGGCTCCCGGCTCACTCACTAGCTGACTTGATGAGCCTCTTTGATCTGGTATTGACATCATATCAGATCTCCTGCACTGTTTTGCCCACTTGCCAAAGCCAGCTTCCCAGAAGCGAAAATGTGCGTTCCTTTCCTTGGGGTAATTTGAAACATTGACATGAAACAGACCTCTCGCTCTTCCTCTGCTGTGGCCTGCCTTTTGAGTAGTTCCTTCACTAGTGTCTCCTTAAAAACACTTGGAGGTCAGTGCCAGGCTGGAATTGCAGTGTTCTTGTCTATTGTGAGTGATGCAATGATTGGGTATTAAGTGTATGAATAGCAAGAAGAGAAAAGAGAGAATATATAAGTTGGTTTGGGAGCCTGGGATTCAGACATCCAGGGTTTTTTAGATATCTTGTATAATGAACATAGACTTCATTAACCATTTTTGGCTACTCACAGGTTGCTATACTACACAGAATACTCACTGTTGTTTCAGTGATACATGAAATTTTCATGGTGAGAAAGACATGATACGTTTCCAGTACAATGTAACACATGGAAAGAAGCCAATGAAAAAAAGTTCCTCTTCTCTCTGCAAAGGAATTTTTGACACTGGAAATAAAAGTATAATCTAAGTTAATGGCAAGCTCAAGTACCATGTCTGCACAAATGCCAAAACAGCATGGGAAATATGCTGCTCTCTTCCCAGCTAGCATTCCAGATCTACTTGCTAAAGAGCATCTCAGGCCCTCTTATATTCCCTAGACTGTAATGTTGACCCTGTTTTTACTTGATCCAGCAGTATTAGGCATCTTTAGAACCCAAATTTCCTCCCCTCTCCCTCCCCTACCACTATTGGCTGCCATAGCTTTTTCATAGGGATACTGGACAATAAACTCACATGAATTATTAGTGCCCAAAAGTGAGCTACCCCATGTAACTGTGCACAAAGAGACATCTGTTTTGGGAAGGAAGTGCAGCAAATATGGGTACCTCAGGAGTTTGGGGGCAGTGGCTGGATTTCTTTTACTACCCTCTCTCCCTTTTGGACATCAGTTGGCCAAGATTTTGCTCCGTAGTTGGTGTATGTTTCTCTCTCATTTAGTCAGCACTGCTGGGGAGGAAATATGGCTGGAAAAGTAGTGCTTTAAAAAGTTACAGTGGCAAAACTTCCCTTAACCAAATGGCTAGTCATTAATCTTAAATACAAGTATCAGGAGGAAAAATATCTTTGTTGGGGGTCAGGAGTAAAGGCATCCAGGTTGTTTGTGAAATATTAAAAGCTAGAGTTCACCGGGCATCTGTCTTGTGCATTTTAATTGTATCTCCATGAACCTGAACTGTGGGGCCCTCAGCGAGCCCTGCTCAGTTGTGCTGGCTCACAAAGTTCAGGGCTGGGTTGTAAGTCGTTTTTATTTAGCACCTAGTGACAGCAAGTACTGTAGGTAGAGAAACATTAAGTGCCACTTAAATCTGTTCCTCTACATCTTATTAGGAATATACCGGAGTGATACTCTGTCTCTGAATTCACAGAGACTCATTAAAGAGTCCCCCTTGGCCTTTTCTAACACATACCTGACTGTGCCACTGGAGACTCCTCAGCTTCCATCCAGCACTCCGCAGTGACTGCTCAAATCCAACATCAGCACACCACAAAGTCAATGCTACCAATTATTGATTGGGAAAACCTCGATGTTCTTGGCTGTGCCAAGACAGAAGCCAAGGGTAACACTGGTTTGGAATCAGCAAATGTGTCTAAAAAGGACTGCTGAAGTCGCACATGTTTTCTGAAAGCACACCTGGACTAAATCTAAGTGCTGAATGTGCCGGGGTTGGGATCTGTGTACAAGTGCATCCATCAGGACTCACTTCCTTTTCAAAGGTCGAATGAGTTTTTTCTTTGCCTGCCCTGGGAAACTTGTCCAAAACATTAGGAAACAAAATAAAATACCAAAGGTGGGCTTTTCTTGGGTGAGCCCGTCCCTAGAGAGAAAGCAATCGCTTTGATCTTTTTGCCCAAGCTGCTGAAGTCCATTTGAGCTGGCTGAGAGAGGCTTGGTGCACTGTTAATGCAGTGAAATGTAGCACAAGTATTTGTTATTGCAGCAAGTATCAAAGGAGGCAGGACGACTTTGCCACTTACTATAAAGTGTTGCCATGAAAATGGAAATGAATGCTACAGGGGTCTGTTCCCTCTGAATGCACAGGGGAGCGAGGCGCTGAAGGGTTGCTTTCATTATACCATTAACAGGGCAAGTTACTTGTTTTCTTTTTTCCTCCATCCCTCTTCAAAAGCGCAGGGGCTTGAGGCTCGTTCTTTGGGTCAGCCAGGCAATGCTGTGTGTTCCCTGCCAGCCGGGGTAGTAAATCCCACTGCTGTTCCCAGATGCCGTCCCTGGGCCCAGCAGAAATCCATCCCTCGTTGTCATTCCAGCTGCACTTTCTCCGCGGGGAGACGGCAGTCACCCGTTTGGCGAGGAGGGGCAAGCTGTAATGTCTAGCCAGAAACATCCACCATAAACCATCGCTTCCTGTTATGACACTCATGTGTCTAAACTTATTGATTTATTTGGGCAGAACTGTCTAACCTGCTCGAGGAAGAGTGGACTCAGCAGGTACTAAGTCGTGTAACAACAGGAAGCACCAAAATACAGCCCACAGTGTTAGATCTGGGAATGAGTTTCAGTTTAGATTTATTCTTTAAAAGCTATCCCATGCGTTTCCCAGAAATATCTTCCCCATTTCCATTTTTTCTTCCATTTTAAAAATTATTATTAGTATTCATATCATCCAGGTATAGCTTTTTCATTTGTGTATTTCCCTGATTAGCAGCATAGAAATTTTAGAAATTGCAAATCTGGAACTTGGGCCACCAAGGATAAAAGGGAGAGTATTCTGTTTTGATTTCTACATCTGTCTTGATTAGGGAATTCTTTCTTTGTCTGGAAGCAATGTGATCTGGTTGTTAGAAAAGTGAAGATGGACCTTGGGGACACTTGAGTTCTTTCCTGGCCCTGTCACTCAGTCAGATTCTTTACACCTAAACCCACCCTTTGGGTTTATTAGTGGGTACAAGAACACCTATCCAGCTTTCCCGTGTGCTGGGAAACTTAATTTATATTTCTCAAGCTCTTTCAATTTATCAAACCAGAGAGCTCGTATAAAGCATGTAACTACTGATTTTTAAAGGTGTAAGGTAGTTTTCCCCCCTATGAACATTAATTTAAGTTGATCCCATTTGATGTACAATCACACACTATTTTTTTTTAGAAAATATTGACTTTAGAAATTCGCTGTGAGTTACAATCTTTACACCTGTAAATAATAATGTCTTGTATATGTGAGCATATATGTGTGTGGTCATATATGTCTGTATATATTTATATATGCATGGTTATACACACACAAGCAAGAGAAGAGATAGTCTTTCCAAATAGTCTGGAAAATCTCCGGGACTCCACAGCTGGCAGTGCATTTCTTTTATTTAAGGAAAACTTACGCAAAAAGCTTATGTGCAGTCAAAAACTTCCCAGCTCTAATTAATTAATATGAAGTGTAAACAGATCATGAAATATTTTTTAGTGCTTAATACATAGAAATGTCCTGTGTTGATGCTAATGAAAAAGTAATGCCTGGAATATTTCACATTGCAGGGCCTGGGGACACAGATCCATGGAAAAGCAATTCATACCAAACTGCTTTACAAGTGCAAAAATTCTGTTAGCCTAAAGCTACAGCACTACATAATTGTACAGGGGGAAAAAAAAAGGCAGAAAAAAACCAAAACCAAACCATCCCTCCTCTGCCCTGTGTTTGCATTTATTTCAAGCTCTGGTAATGGGTCATTCTCTCAAAAAATGATGACACCAATATTTCAGCAGAAAGGATTTTTAATCTACCATATTCTCAGTGTAATCTGGACAGGTCCTCATTACCTCACTGCATAGTCTGTCATTCCAGCTGATTCTTGAGATCTGATCAGTGCAAGAGAAGTTAAGGAAATGTCTGAAGACCATGAAAATCCAACTCTCTCCCCTGGAGAATAGTCTCTTAATTGTAATAGCCCATTTTAATCATTGTGATTGTTTAAAATATTATGAACAGAGGGAAATAAGGAAGATAATTGTAGTTCAGCAGCCACAATCTTTTGTTATCACCTAAGCTTATTGGAGATTTAGCTGTGTATAGTCCCAATACTTCCTTCACATACCAAGTGGCCTTAATTATGTGGGCAGCTAGAATTCCTCTTGAGAGAGAGGCTTGGATAGCAAAACAGCAGGTAAGAAATGCCTCTTCCTTACTTCTTTGTTTCTTCCCAGTCCCCTGTAGCTAAGGCTGCATATGTGGCTGTCTCTGTCTTTGTGACACTTTAAATGTGAAACAAGTAATTTAGTTGAAAATTTTCTGTTATTTTTTTTACATGCTTCATATGCTGGGTTAAAATCCATTAGCATATAACAAAAATCAGAGCAGATGTAGTGCAACAGATTCCTTAAGGGAGTCCATATTTTTACATATTTTGTAATAAGGAAACTGTCACTCCCAGATGGTATCTAGCTAATACTGGTGGTTTGCTTGCTGATAACATACTAAAAAATAAAATTAATTGTATTCTATTTGATGACAATGAAGCCATTATCATATATAATTCACTCTTAAAGCAAACGTCCAAATGATGGTCCCTTGCAATAACTAAGCTTTACCAGTCTCTGTGCCTGTCCCTTCTCTTCTACCTCAAAAATTCTTTCAGAATTTGTTGCAGCAGAAACCTCCAGCTGCAAAGTGTAACAGCCGTTCATTAGCAAAGCTGGAAACCAGTGTTAATTTGTGCAGGGAATCTGGGCCAGCGGTACCTCAATGCTCTTACCACGGGCTTCATCCTTCACCAGTGGTTCCCAAAGCGCTCTGGTTTGGGTGTTACCGTTATATATCACAGCAAAGGGGAACAATTAACCTTTGCAATAATGCCACTGAATGGTGCCTGTCTGGTAATGGGCTTGAGAAGTGCAGGAATTATCCAGAGCTGATACTTCATGTGAAAATGAAAATCAGTAATCCAGGGTTTTACACAAACACGCAACACTGATCTGTAGAATATGTGCGATATAAAGCTAAGATGATCAAAATATTTTAAAAAAAAATCTGAAAGAAATAAATTTTTTTCTGATAAAACTGCTTAACTCCTTTCTTAGGTGAAAACTTCAAGATCTGTTATAGACTGGTCAGTTACAACCTAAAAAGATAATGGTTGAGTTCACATGAATTAAGGTTTTTTAGTGAGATTTATTGACATGAAACACCAGAATGAGCAGCTCAGAAGAACTTTCTTTGCGTCTTTCTGTCCTGCCACAAAAATACACAACTTTTCAGGAAATTGCCCTTGAGGTTGAGGTAGTATGGGAAAAAACAATATGGGAATGAAGAGTTTTCATTCTCAAAGTCGACCTTGGGCAGGGAGTGTTGGCTTTCCCAACACCTCCTGGGGACAGCAGCACTGGTTCCCCAGGCCACAGATAATTCGTAGGTGTTGATACCAGTTGGGAAATGGGAAAACTGGGACAGGGGGTGAAGTGACTTTTACACAGAGCTGGAACCCATGTCTGAATTCCCAGTTCATTGGCCTGTTTCTCCCAGTGGTGTTGGAAACGAAAAACAATCTAGCTGTGCAAAAGAGAGAGTCTGTCAGGACTGACTCGTTTAAATAACTATTCAAGGAAACATCTAACTTGGTAATTATTATTTCTCATCTCTGGATGACTGTAGAGCAATATGGGGAGGCACGCTGTCTGAAGGGTCTAAAATGTGCCTGGCTGTGTTCGTTCTAGTTTATTTATGCTTTTAGTTTCACTTCCTTTCTGGTATAAGCACAAAGTGCTCAGAAGAGGAACAGATGACTGCATTTCCATTTGGAGAGTTGGTAGAGGAGGACAATGTTGCAGCCATTTCTGTCACATGGGAAGTGATTTTACATGCTCTCAGGCTATTGCCTCAAGTTGGGAACTCCATAAAACTATGTAATGCTACTGGCAGACATTGCAGAGGGAACAGATCTCTTAATACACGTGTAATTTCAAGTAAAACATTATTTAATTTAAGAAAATCACAGACCAGTGCTTGGAAAGAACTATGTAAATCTTAGCCACCTCTTGTCCTCTATCTTCAGTTAGAAGGTTCTTAGTAATCAGCAAGCATTATTTCACTTCATTTTTCCTATTTTATTTTGATTTCTTATATTCTGTTTTAGAAATGAAACAGCCTTGTAGATATAGCGAGAAAGTAGTGACTTTTCATTTCCTGGGTGGAATGTGTCCCAGGCTTTAATCTTTTCCTTCAGTTCAAGAAGTGAAGAGTTTTCTTCCCCACTCTTCCTCTCCTGGTGTCTCACAAAACCTCTTCTTATAAGTTTGCAGCCTCAAAAGGAAGAATCTCATGAAATAACTGCTCCTATCACATTTCAATTATCTGGTGACTAAAATGGCTCAGAGATTGTCCACAGTCATCCGGAATTTTGTGATTTGTGTAACAGATTTTCTCAAACAGAATTTACCCAGCTTCAAATGCTCTGAACTCACTTTTTAATCCTTGTCTTCCACAGTATCAGGTATTACCTCTTTGCTCTTTTTCTAATGCGTTAAGTACCAGACAACTATAATATTTTATTTAGAGTGATTTGCATTCAAACTTCAAATATCCCTTGAATAATAAAATATTTACATCTTTGAACTTTACTTCTGTATGTTAGCTGGCATTATAAGATGTACCTACAGAGGACACCTGCCAGAAAAAGCATCATTGCGTCTGTGTTTGTGGACCTCAAGTCGTACCTTTTCTCTCCTAGCCTTCCTCATTAAGACATCACAGCTGATGTGTTTTCTCCTCTGTGTTTTAACGCCTGAGCAGAAGATGTATTTTATTCATGATTTGGTAGGAAATGTGTCTGGTGGGAAGGAATTTGGACACCATTAAAGCAACCTGAAATTCCACCGTGGACGCTGGGAGGGAGCTCTTTTTCTTAGCCACATAAAGCATCTGCTTAAATTCTCAAGTGTGGAACGTGCAGACTTGTTAGGCAAGATTTTAACAGACTGTTTGGCACTGAGTGTAATTTTCCCAAAGACCTGGCAGTGGAAATAGTTGAAATAATGGTTTGTCAAATACTCATCAAGAAAAATGGTAATTGATACCTCCTCTGAATCGAGCACCACACAATACCGGAAAGGGAACGGGCATTTCCTGTTTCTTCCCTAGTCAAAAAGAGACTTTTCCCAAGAGACTGCTAATGTTAGATTAGATTTGTCCCACCTGTAGGACTAATCTGCCAGGTAGATTAGTTACTGTCATACTGTATTTGTTGAGTATTTCACGGAGTGATGTGTGGCTCCACAAGCCTGTCGTATATTCTTTGTGCCAGCATTGCTAGATGCCCTTTTACCAAATGCCATTTTGAACCCCACAGCAACATTTGTGTTCTGGTGTCTTTCTTTCCTTTGTTTCGTGAAGTTTCTGGGTTCAGTCGAGCTCTTCAAGCCAGCATGGGGACATGAGGATAAAGCACAGCTGTGGCTGTGGGACCGGAGCGCCAGCTGGCCGCGGTGCTGCCCAGCATGGAGGGGCTGCTGGGTGAAGCCAATCTGAACTTTTGCAATAAATATTAAAGAGACCACAACTTTGAATGGATTTGGAATCTGAAACCAGAAACCCAATCTAAATGTCAGAGCTGGTCCCTATCTGCAGACTAAACTGAACTGAATGTTCAGACCCCAGCTTTGGCAAAGAAATGAAAGCTGTAAATCCAAATCTGCTTTTTGTATTTCAGCCCCTCTTGTGATGCTAATAATACTTTGCCCTTTCACAATCTCCAATATTTTAGAAACTATGAAATGATTTATCAAATGAGTCATACTTCCCAGTCAGACTCAAATGAACCAGTTTGCTGGAAATATCACCCGAACGCAAGGGCAGGACTGGGCTGTGGCTGAATTTCTGCTCTCTTGGTAGCTGTGTGGATACCAGGACTGTAAAGTTTTGTCTGTATCTCTGTAACTCTTCCAGAGCAATCTCTGTGTGTCAGAAGGCCCAGCTCCGTGTGCCTTGGATTCCCAAAACTTCGAAGGTGCAGGTGTCTTCACATTGACTCATTCCTCTGCTTCTGCCCAAAGGCTTCGGCAGAGAACAGGACAGAGCGGTGGAAGCTCTTGGTGCAGCAGAGTCAAGTTTGCTTTGTCACTGAGAGCCTGCCCCAAATATTTGGTGTACTAAAAGATTTGCCTGGGGCTCTGAGGGGAGTGAGTGGCAGAGCTGAGGCTGAAACACAGAACTGCTGAATCCATGTGTTCCTCTGAGCCTTTATGTTCAGAGAAAAAAGGATTATTTAGCATCAAAGGTACCAGTAGTAGATACAGGGCATCTTCATTCATCATGAATAATGCTGTTAGTGAGAAATAATAGTATTCCTTAGTATTGATGACAATATATTGAGCATTAGCGAAGCCTTCTGCTAGGAGAGTTATCTAGTGAAGTGAATTATGGAATTTTACTACCTGAGTACAAGGACTGATATAAATGATCATCTCTGTGGCAATGAATTGGTTTAAAAAGGCTTCATAAGAACTTGCCTAATGCTCATAAATTAACATTAAGTATGAGATGGGTTATCTAATCACATGCTTTCAGGCAAATTCCTTTTTAATATGTATGTACACTGCTGCTGGAAATACAGAAGATATATCAGAGGAGATATTTCATGCCATAAATGGTTACGTTTGATAACTCTGTATTATTTTCATCATTTTTGTCAGTTACAGAATTTCTTTCTTGTAGAAATCAAAATTTCTACACAGAATCCGTGTTAAAATAACATTTAGAGATAACTTTAACCCTTTATATGCCTGTGACTTCAGACTAAGGCTGGAATTTCACTGATCCTTTGATACGAAATACTGGAATAGCGGGTTCATTTGTTTAAACTAAAAGTAGGGTTGAGTCACCGAGCTGCTGCACATTTTCTGCAAACTGCTGAGAATCAGGAGCATCCCAGGGCGTATCCAGTGCAGCTCTTGGGATGTTTGGTAAACAATGCCCCTGATTGGCACCCCCAAAAAACTTTGGTGGGAAGACTTGGTGTCTACACCAAAAGCTATTCTGAACTATTTTAATGCAGGGCATATTAAGGTCATAGATTTAATCAGAGAAGAGTAGGCTATCCAAAATGCAGATACCTCATTTTCTGTCTGCTGGAATAGCTGGGTAAGGGAACATTGGGGGACCAGGTTAAAGCTGATTTTTTTTTCCCTGTAGCACATACCACTGCCTTCTGGGCAGTGCCACAATGAAAAACACCAGCTCAGGTCAGTGTTTCGAGCTCTAAACAGGGGCATTTACTGTTCTTTGTGGTGCTTGTGATTCAAAAAATTCCCTTCTCAACCTGATGGAGATCTGCAGTAGAAAACTGCTTCCACCTGTTGGAGTGACTTGAATTTTAAGCTGGGTTAACTGTGGAGCCCCATTTGGAAATAGTTTGTAAAATGCTTGAATCCTCTGGAGGTGGTTGTACTATACACCTTGTAGTTGCTGAACATTTCAAGACTTAAACTTTATCTCTAAGTTAATCACCTGGGGATCAAGCTACAGGACTGGATAACAGTTTTACTAATCAAAACAATTTTCTGAATATTGTTGAGTTCCAGGGACTTTTCCCTGCCATCTGAAAACACAGTGAGAGGACGCCAAGAGCAGAATTATAAAACAAACTTTTTAAATCATGTTGTACTTGGAGTTTGATTTCCTAGTCTGTACAGTGAGCAATAATAAACTAATTATGATTAAACTGATAAGGAGGACTCTAAGAGTCAGCCAGGAAAGTCTTTCATAAATAACCAAGAAGGAATGCTTGGTCTCACAGTTGACATACATCAGACAAGCTTCTTTTTGCCTTTACAGAGAGAGCTCTTTTAAAAAAAAATACTCAAAAACGTCCAAAAACCCCCAAACAAAAACAAGTCCAAACCAGTGGAATAAAATATGTATTGTTAGAATTAAATAAATCCCATTTTATCTGAAATCGCATGACATCTTTCTGACCCCACAGAACTGGCTCTCAGGCACATTGAAGCAGCACTATTACTGATGCTGTTATGTAGCAAAACTCTAGACTTAGACTTCCTAAGAGAGCAAATAGTTCGGCTCTGGGTTTCTGTCTTTGGCCTATTTTGAACAGTATTTGGGTTTCACAGTTATAACTGGGCACAATTTATTCAGCTTAATACATGAACATTTCTTCCCGATAGGTTGGGTCAGCTGTGAGGTTTAATCAGTGTTCAGATTTCTGACATGCTGCTCAGGGGCATATCATCTGAGCAAATAAACAACCCAGGAAAGGTCTGTATACCACGGGGATGATGTGGGATTGCAGGGGATCAGTTCCACTCAGGTGTTTGTGGTGGTAGTGCCTTTTCATGGCAGATAAGAGCTGACATTTAGCGTTACACCCTGTATGGCACCAATGTGTATAAAACAAACAGTTATTGTTGTTTCCCCTTTGGAGCACTCTTGTCTAAAGGACTGAACTGAATATGTTTGCTTCTCTTTGAAGCATGCAGATCCTTCCCACTAATGTTGAAAAGGTTTGGTCTCTTTTATAAAAGGAGCATATTTTTAGCTCTTCTTCATTTTATAGAGAATTTTCATGCTGAACCTGCCTCTGGGTAGTCCTATTCTAGTTCTTTTTTCTAAATAGCTCCAAATTAAGGCCTCTGATTTCCACTAGCCAGTGTTACAAGAACAGTAATGGGGACCAGAATCTTCTTTTTCCCTTGCTGTCCTATCCATACTTGACGGTTCTTTAGAGAAGAAGGGGCATTCAGCCAAGGAATGAAACCTCGAGGCAACCATATCAGCCTCAAAGATTTATTTATTTAATTAAGTCATCAGCAGGATGGAAAAATACTCTCAGTTGCCAGAGAGAACCATTCCAAGCTCAGGGAGGGTCAAAGTGCATGCCTGCAAGTTATATGTTACCAGGACTTGAACGAGAGGCTTCACAAAATTCTGCCCTTTGGTCTGGAGCAATGATGTTGTGGGTGCATCACTGAGCGAGGAGAGCGAGAAGGGCTGGGAAATGTTCAGGTTTGCTCTCCCACTGGAGTGATCCTTCCTTAGAACTCGCTCAGCAGCTGCTTTGATGTCGAGAAGCATCACTGGACGTACTCACACAGCCAGCCTGGAAAACATTGGAGGACAGGAGTGAGTGGGACCACTTCAGCCAGTGAGAGCAGCCTCCTGCCACAGGAGACAACTACGTGGTTGGTGTGATGTCCTTCAGAAATGGCTCAGTTCCCTCGGTTCCCAAGTTCTGCACCACTTGCCTCTATTGCCAAGGCAGTGACAGGGGACTCACAATTCTCCGTCTCATACAGCTGGAGAAGTTGCTGCCACTGAGACATCAGTGGTCCAAAAAAAAATCCCCAATCCCTTTATCAGGAAAGCTCTCAGAGGGCTGGGGGGTGAGCGTTCCAGTCAGTGCAGCCAGAGACACAGCCCAGCACCAGCAGGCACCTCCGTGCCTTGGCTCTTCATCTGGTACAAATTGGCCTCGTTCTTCTGATCTGGCTCTGCATTAAATATTACTGCTGGACAATGTTTGCTGTCATTTCAGATAGGACTGAACATTTTTAAGGAAGATTTGGGAAGTACGTATTGCCTCAGACAAGTTCTAGTAAATAGCTCGTGTTTGTTGCTCTTCCCCAGTGGGAATGCTTCTGAAGTTTAGAGACAAAAAAATCCTCTGGCAGGAGCAATTTAGTAAAGCCAGGGTGTATTTTAGCAGAGCTTCTCAACTTTCCAGTCAGTACCATTGTTGATTTTTAAATAAGTCTTGCAAGCCTCACTCTCAGCTCTTTAATGCTGCTCTTATTGGCTTCATTTGTCTCTCTGAGGGGTGTGTTGCTGCAATATTTTCCTGTTCCAGGACTGCACCATTTTCTCATGCAAATTAATCTTGTTAATCTCACAGCCATGCAGTCCTTTAGCTAAGTTCTCTTTGCTCAATGAAACATGTCAAATGCACTCAAAACATAGAGGAGTTTTTCAATAATCGATTCAGACACATTTGCCCCACCAGCAGTGAAGAGGCTGTGCCTTGATTCTTCTTTTTTCTTCATTTTCATTTTTCAACTTTCTTCAAAAGCTGGTCCTCCTGCAGTCTGTTCTTATGGGTTCCTCTTTGTTTGGAAGACTCAGCAAGATCCACACTGAGGCCAGCAAGTATGGGTTTGCTTTTTGATGATACCACAAACAAATGTCAGTCAGCTCTAGAATGTGAAAATCTGGCTGAAAAGATACTTTTGGCTTCTTTCAAGAAGCACAAATAGTTAACTCAAATTTCTTATGAATTATCAGCGATGTAGATTGCTGTCTTTCTTGAAAACCAGAAGAATTGGCTTCAAAATTTGCTATTTTCACCCAGCCCCAGTTCTGGTGATCTTCCCAGACACTGACCTTTTTTTTTTTTCCAAAAAAATTATTGCTTTCTATTCTCTCTGGCCTTAGCCAGAGTCATTACTTTCCTCTTTGTCATACTGAGACTCAATAGCATTGTAATTATTTCTGACATATGGTATCATCTATCCACCTCTCCTTCCAATATGTCCAAAGAAAAGAGGAATGCCACTGCAGCCACCAGACCATGGTTTCCATTAATTAATACCACCCCATGGCTGTCCATTCCTGGGGGAGCATGGACCTAAACTTCATGTGCGGGGTGATGTGCCATGCATGGAGCCCTGGAGTTTTGCTATCTTATTTCAGCTCCATCAGAACGGGAAATTAAAGCCCCAGTTTACTTCTCTAGTTTTGTGGCAGAAGGCCAATGATTCTATCTGAGAGCTTTTTCTTTACCTTCATTAACCCCCAAATGTTGCTGTATTCAAAACATCCACAGAGAGTGTATTTATCATTCATTTTCTGTTCATGTTGATGTGGGAAAACACGTGCAATCAATATTGAATCTCTTTCAAAACAACTTAAAATGGGAATACATATTGCTCTAATCTAAAACTAATCATGATGATAAATGATGAAAAATATGCCAAAAAGTGAAAATTCTGGGTTTAGAAGTTCTTTAGTTGTGGGTGTGGGTACGTGTATGGACCTGCATATATATCTATTGTTTATCAAGAAATTAGAACTCAAATCAAAATCCAATTAGAAAGGAAAAAATTGCTTTTAATATTTAATTTTGTGCTCATAATTAAACCTCACATGCCTAGTTTTATCCATCTGCCATCTATTTAAATGTAACCTGATCATATATTTTATTTACCTGTATGAAAAATGGCCACAAGTGCATGTTAAAAAAAGGCAAAGGTAGATTCAGCCATGTTAATCTGTCTTCCACAGTTATTCTCCAATGCGAAATAGAACTGGAAAGCAACACAAGCTGTGAAACATAACTGTCTTTCTGTATATTTATGGTTCTCCAACTTGTTTGCTGTCCCCTTTCAGGCTGAAGGTAAATGCCATTGCATTATTAGAGTAGATAAAGACACAATTAGATTAAAGACAAATTAGACTGTGGTTTGGTGAATATCTTAATTCAATATAACCAAGCCTGTGGGAAAAGAAGTCTTGCCCCCACTCTGTACCCTTTCTCCGTGGGTACCAGCCCTGGTTTGTGCCTGGGTGACCACCTCTGCAGACGTCCAGAGGCGCAGATCAAGGAGCAGATCCCTGAAAAGCAGCCTGTCATGTCCCAGACAGAGACATTACTTTTCTCATGAGTTTTCTGCCAGAGCACAAACAAGCGTCCCATGGTGAAGGAGGGGGCTGCAATGCCATTTAAAACCAGTCTGACCAGTACTCAAGAGTTAATAGTGCTGGGATCTCCAGGACGGTAGTTCCTAACGTGCCTGCACAGTCAAAAATATTTCCAGGCACTGCAGCAAAGTGAGTGGTTTGGACCATGAATAGTTTTCATTAAAAAGTGAGGGATGAATTGAATTTTCAAAGCAACTGATTATTTTGATTCTCACACAGAAAAGGACCTTTTCACTTCTACATCTTTAAATGTATCCAAACCTGTAATCCCTATAAAAAGTGAATTTGCTAGTAACTGTTTATGAAGCTCGCAGTAATATTTTTTTGTCCCGAGTAAAGAAGAGAAATCATGAGAGCTGCTGAGACATGAGGTGGCTCCACTCTTCCATGTGTTTTGAAAGAGTAACTTCAACATTTGACTTAAGCCTGGCTTCTCACAGCACACAGAGTTAAGCAGCGAGACGTGGTTTTGCCTCATTAGGTCAGCAACGCCAGCCTGCAAGGCAGTGCAGCTGGTTCTGTGATGCTATTAAAGAAATTATAACTACATGCACACATCCTTGTAGCATCAGCCCCCCAGTGAAGACACAAGATCACAGAATTGTTCAGGGGGGTGGAATCAGCAACACGGATTACAGTTAAGAACATAGTGAGTCAATTTAAGGCTATAAGTACCCTGGTTTTCTGTTATGCTTTTAATCTTTATTAAATTGAATGATTCTTATTTATTTTCATTCACATATGCATGTGTATAATATATAGTGTGTTTCTGCATATATAGGCCTGTAAAATGGTAACAAATCTTGCAGAAGTCTTCTAGGACATAAATAGTGTGAGGCCAAATCCTTATCTGGGAAACCACACAGACACCAACACATCCTCAGCCTTTAGAATTTCCCTGTGCATTTTTGCAAACGACGACAAACCGTTTTTGGTTTGTTTGGTTTGTTAGGGTTTTTTTGGTTGGGTTTTTTTTTTTTCTTTTTTTAAAAAGCATGCAATATTTTTTGCATTGCTTAAGAAGAATTTAAAACATCTTTTTTGCTTTCTATCCTTCTTTTAATGGCTTTGCATATTACTTTTCATCTAAACTCAGTATTTGAACATACACTTACCAGGCGCCTGTTTTCTTTGTTGCTTGTAATTACTGAATAAGTCGGAATCATAGCCAAGGAAGTCTGTGTGGGATTACATCTGGAGTAGTGTACTATAGCAACACTGTGCTTTGCAGAGCTTCTCCTCTCATAGATTTGATCTTAATGATGGGCTACACTTTCATCTTTAAAAAAATCATTTTTTGCAACTCACTGCTTTTTATACCTCAGCAAGAAAATGCTGTTTATTGTTCAGTTTCTCTTGCCTACAATGTTTGTATCTATAATTGAAACTTAAAAGCTACGAGCTTGAATAATTCAATCAGAAAGCATATTGTTTTTACTGTTCTCGGTATGAATCCAAACGATCGCATTATTGTGATGCTATAATATCAGGATGCATTTATTTTTACTTGCGCAGTCATGGTAGGCAGTGTCTCTCTCTCTCTCCAGGAAAAAAAAAAAAAAAAAAAAAGCCGAGCTTTATCCATGCTGGGTTCCTCTAGTGTAACTTAAGCGAATGAGATCTCTTGTCCCCTCCAGCAAGCGCCGGGTCTGTCGCTACGGCTGCTTCTCGCCCGCGAACGGCCTCGCGGAAGCGCGCGGGGAGAGCAGCTCCACGCCCGCTCCGCTGGTGTCTCAGGACACCTTTTCACCCCAGAATTCGCTGGCTTGCTGTAGAGCAAATTGAGCTCTCTGCGTTTTGTGCTTAGTGCAATTTTTTCTTTTTTAATGGGAAAAAAAACCCCAACAATGTTTTAATTCAATTATTGGCTGTCGTATTCTCTATGTCAAGGCAAACATAAAATAAGGGCTTTGAAAATAGAATGGATGGAACTGTGGTATCTAATGCAAGCACCATGTATTTTATCTCAATGGCACAGCAATTTTTTGAACTGATAAAATATCAAATGTGACTTTCGGCTTAATATGGTTGAAGCAGTTGGTAAGAATTAACAATAATATGGAAAGTATCCATTTTTCCCTTTATTGCTATGTTTGGAGAAATCATTATATATAATAATCTACTCGTAGGTAGTGCTGTAGCTGTACCTGTAGAATTAGGCCCAGGAAGAAAAACTGCCCTTACTCCCAGAACCATGAATCTGAAATTTTCTGATTTGTATAGATTTTCATTATGTCCTTAGCATAATTTCAGCACAAACGGAGGGCTTAGCCAGGCTCCCATGGTGTGTCCTACGGGTATGGAACAGCTTAGCATCTTTTTCTCTGCTTACCAAGCTTAGCGCCTTTAAATCAACCACTCCATTATGCAATAATTCCCCTTATTCTTAATTCAAAGTACCAAAGTTAAAGCAGACTTTGGGTAATGAGGAACTATATCGTTTTTGCCTGTATATGATCCTCATTCATTATCTTTGTTCCATTTAGGGGAAGGGGAAGTGAAAAACCCTTTTATTTGCAAATCCATCCATAGCACTTTATAAGACACAATATTAGGAAATAGCATGATTTATTGGACTGAGGCATTTCAGTAAGGCCTAAATGATAGAGTCTGCTAAGAAACTCATTTTTTCATGATGGGATCTGATGATGGGGGTAAGACCAGGAGCCCCCTGCAAAGAAAACACACGGTAATAAACTTGCAGAAAGCTTTCACTACCACCTCTCAGTGGTGATGATTCCCCCTTCTCTTACCTCAAACGTTGCCCAAATGGGGAGGCACGAGAATCCCCCCACTGACTCTCTTGTGAGGTGAAATGAAGAAAGCCTTAAACTTCACAATTGCCAATAATGAGCAATCATTACTCAAATTACACCAAGCACTGATTAGGTTTAAAGTAATGAAGAAAACAACACGATCAATCATCATCAACCCAAAAGAAGTCAATCTGTGCTAGAGATACAGCAAGATCTTAGTGGAGGGCTCCATCTACAGGGGTTGGGAGATGAGAGAGAAAAAACCTTCACATCACAACATCTGAAAAAGATTCCGCCTGCTCCCCACTCTGCTCACATTTTTCTTGCCAATCTCCAAAAGCCACACATGTAAAAAGGGATTATTTTTCCCTTTCTTTAGATGCACAAAAATTAAAAGGACCTTAGCAAAACATTAAGGCAGAAAAACTTTTTGGAAGGAAATTTCACTGCTGTTGAACTGAAATGGCTGTTTAGAAAAAAATGACAAGAGTTAAATACCTAGCATCTATCAAATAGTAAAGTTATACTGAAAGCTCTGACTGTGTGAACAGCATCAATGGAAGCTGAGGTTTTTAATGCAATTTGTATTGCTAGGTTCTAGCCACAGAAATAACATTGGAAAAGAACAAATTGCATGGGAAATTCCCATTTGTCAATTTTCATTGCTTGCTAAATAGAAAATTACAAATTAACCCAAAGCTTATTTTGAAAATCCAGGGGAAATTCAGCTTACACCACATTTCTTCGGCATGGAATAAGATTTTGATACCAGCTACAGACTCAGTCTAGTAAAAAAGAACCCACTGTATTTTAAAAACAGGAAAATAAAAAGGAAGAGTGTAGGTATGTTGCTATTCCATGCACATGTATATGTAAACTTTAAACTGTGCTAATGAGTTACATTAATATATGCATTTTGTAAAAGATGTATTATTCTTTAGGAATAATTTCAATTAAAATATGTCCCTTTTCCATGTACTGAAGGCATTATATAATTACTTTAAAAGAAAATTATTTACAATTTAAGCGTAGGAAAATACAAAATTAGGACTTCAATTCAAAGTCTGCTGAATGTAACAGAAGTCTCCCCACTGACTTAATTCACTTTTGAATTGGGGTTAATCATTAGAAATAATGAGATACAAATGGAAGCCTAGTAAAAAATGCATGACCGAAGGGAAATAAAAAACAATACACAGCTATTCTAGTGTAGATTTCCATTCTAAAGGCCCTTGTGGAGGGGCTAAATTTAAGGGATAGTTTCTAACTTTTCATACTTTAAGCCATTCAGGACCATGGGGCAGAGGATGGTTTGTCTCCTACTTAGAGTTCTCCAAGTGACCTGAGATAATCTGTAGGAATAATGTAATCATCACTAAAACTTCGCACTTGTTTGGAGTAATTTTTATTAAAACATTATTTCAACATCCCGTATCAACAGTAAATTTAATGCCGTTCATATAATATGCTTAATATTTGTTGATAATCAGGAAATTATGAGCTAATCAAGGAATTTTTGTACAGAATCCTGTTTTTTATTGAAGACAAACTTACAGATGAGCATGTGTCTATGTGCCTGGCTGAGCTACAGATTGAGTACTTGCTTAAATAAAGCACTGTGAGGAGTATTGTGAGGATAAAAAGCGGTTTGGGAGTTCAGATATTTGTAGAAATCATTTGGAAATAGATGAATTTTTGACATTCTTTTTTCTTTACCCTTGGTAATACATAGTTTTCATGCATGTAATTGGGCTGTGCCCTTACAGAGCTGTCATGTGGCCCTATAAATATTAAATGGCTATAAAGTCTTTTAAAAGAAAAAAAAATAGATTGTTTATTAAAATTCTGGTCTACTTAAATGAGCTTGAATAATACTGATTACCTTTTCCCCTTCTGCCTTGAAATAGAGGGAAAAAAAGTCATGTATACCAACATACTCGAAAGTTCATCTGTTTTCTTCTAAAGTTTTGTCTTTTCATAGAGTTTCTCCATTTCTAAGTATGTTAAATTTTTTTTTTCTTCATTGCTGGAGAGGGTCTTTTTATAAGGGCATGCAATGATAGGGCAAGGGGGAATGGTGTTCATCTGAAAAGGAGAAGGTTTACATTAGGTATTAGGAAGGAATCCTTCCTTATGAGGGAGATGAGGCCCTGGCACATGTTTCCCAGAGAAGCCGTGGCTGCCGCATCCCTGGAAGGGTCCAAGGCCAGGTTGGACAGGGCTTGGAGCAACCTGGGATAGTGGAAGGTGTCCCTGCCCATGGCACAGGGTGGAACAAGATGGACTTTAAGGCCCCTTCCAACCCAAACCATTTGGGATCCTATGATTTAATGCAAACATTGAATCTGCTCATTAAAAAAAAGCAAAAACAAGCCAACAAACAAAAAAGAAAAAAAAAAATGAAGTCTTGATGAAAGAAGTTGACAGCTACAAGTTTGTTTTGCAAAGTTCTTACATTCTACTTCTTTAAAACATATTTGGATTGCCCATCCTTGACAACAATAATAAGCTATTTCCATGGAAACTCAGGGGAGAAAGCCATGGAAATCTCATCAGCAGGAAGAGCAGGTAGCAGTGCTGACTGCTGAAGGAATGACTTGTCAGCGCAAGGTAAAGCAAGTCAGTTGTTAGGGTATTAATCCAAAAATAAATCCTTTGGTTCTCATTGCCTGTTTTGAGACGTTTTAGAAAAAACTATAAAGGGCAAAGGGGAAAATTTGTGTCTGAAATGAAAGTGGAAGGTAGAGTCAGTCCTTGCAGCAGCGAGAACTCTCACAGTTTGTGGACTTGGTTATCTCTGTGGGTCCCTTCTTGACTGTAGCATACAAGGAGGTGAATCTGGGGGACCTCCTCTTGCTGAGCTCCAGCCTTTGTGCTCAGTGGAGAATATATCAAGCAGGGAATACAGAGCTAAACTTATGGGCACGGGATTGGGAATTGTAATAGAAGGAGTCGGGAATTTCTGAGAAAACACTTGTCATAGCACCCAGCCCAGACCATGCTTGTTAGTGAAACCAAGATCAGGTTCTGCAAAACTGTTTTCATGAAAATTCCTCAGGTTTCAGACAAGAACCCCTGGTCAAAGCCAGGGTGGGGTAGGTGGCAGCAGCAGAAGAAAGAGAGTGCAATATCCTTTTGTGTATAATTATTCAAAAAAAGTACAGCAGTGGAGGAGCTTGATGTATTCCCAGTTTTGTTCCTAAAGTCTTTTATATCAGACATAGGAAGCAGTTCCTTTCCCAGCTTTACATCGTAAACAGCCCAAGTTGGTACCTTCACCATACAGAGGAGAAATTGCTTTTGTACCCATTTGTTGGTTTTCAGAGCAAGTGCTGAAGAAGGTGGGTCATGAGATAGTGGACAAGGTTTGAAGAGATCACCTCTAAGAGAACTGCAACCACCAAAACACCCTTCATAGGAAAGACTAATAATGTTGAGAATAACTTAGAATAATTACATTAGAAACAGGAAAACACGAGCACATGTGGGTTGAGCCAAAGCTGGAATTCTGCTGATGCTCAGCTTGGTGGTCCTGTGGGCAGGCAACATACACAAGCAATTGCCCAAGGCAACAACATTCTTTATTAGATTGATTAAGCACCAGGTTTACTTATTGTCGTTAGTAATGGATGCCAGATTTCTGCTTTGCCTCTGGTAATAGGAACCAGCAGAGAGGAAGGAGTGTTGCTGTGAGTGTTGGTCCTACTACTTGTGTGGAATTTTCACACCTACCTCGATTTAATGTGGAAACAACCAGAAATGGTCCTCACCCAACACTTGCTGCATGATTCATTGTTTTTTCAACCTAAAACTGAGATTTGTGGAAGCTGATTTAGGTGAGATAAGAAATAAAGGCCCTTTGTTGAACCATCCAAGTAACTCCCAGGTTTCCTTTGCACTGTTATCTGGGATTTCATCAAGGGGAAGCATTCTTGAGTGGAGAAAAAGGGCAGCAAAAGAAATAATTCCATACACAGAGCTACTTTTAATATTCATGTTAGCCAAACATACAATCCACGTGATGAATTCACTGACCAGACCTGTGCCTACCCCAAAGAGTCACAACTTCCTGGCAGTAATGTGGGAATGCTTCAAATCTCTGGCAAGGAGGTGTAGATCTAAGGCAGCTGATGGAAGTGTGAATGTTTCCGTGGGCTTCCCATTGTTGTGTGGGCCCTGGAGGAGATCTGCATAAACTACATAAACTGTTTAAAAGCTGTTCTTTGAAAGTCAGACTCAAATTCCTAAAGCATTTGAGTGCTCTTGAGAGCAGTACCCATATACTCCATATCGGTGTCAAGTCTCTGTCATTCAACTATAAACATCTTCTCACAAAATTTTTCTATTGCATTAATTTAAAAATTATGTAGAGATGTAAACTTGATGAATTCTTAGTTAATTAATAGATGTTCTTTTTTCGCTATTGGTTTTTAACATAAACATTATCACACAATTTAGATTTTTATTCATTGCCTATTATCTAATATAGAAGATGCAACATATTTTATCAATAAAAACAGTACTTTATGTGTTGCATATTCCACCAAGGCCTTATGTTTCTGTTTTAGCTAGCTGGTAAGCTTCTATTTCCAATAGTTTAAATACAGGTGTGATTTGGTTACTTTTTAAGGGTTTTACATATTAAACAACACTCACATGTATATTTTTTGCTATAGAACAAATAAGATTAAACAAGAATTATTAGCAGTGCACTATGTTAACACTTAAGTTTTAAATTGATGGGTAGAAGATGCCAGTAGATCAGCTTTTTAAATACTGGGATTTTTGCAGTGAAGAGTATATACAAATATAAATGTGTGTGTGTATGCTGTAATCATTTCAATCTATTGCTTCAATATTGATATAATGGTTTTTAATATACTGCAAAGATTATGATAAAATTTAATAATTTACATCCAATCCCCAAACTGATAGTAGAGAAATTACTCATTATTTAGAGATAGAAATGTTAAAACAAGAAAGTAATGAGTATGTTAAGAACAAAAATTCTCCCTCCTATAAACTTAGGTTATTCATTTTGTATATTTATGATAGATTCATTTCCTAGGATACAAGACACTTCTGACCTTTTGAAAAATATGCCGATATTTTGAATTATAAGATGTTTCCCGTGTTTCTGTTTCTGATCTCTGTCCGCCTTATTTTACCTGAATTCACTTTTCAAAAATGATATGAAAAATAAAAAAGTACCCGTACTCTTCTGGTCCTGTGAACTGAAGCCATGCAGGACAATGATGAGAAATGGGTTTCACAGCCCAGACAGGCAGGAACTCTCTGCGGAAAAGTTTATCACTGTCACCCCAAATCCAGAATGCCTCTCTGCATGATCTTCCCCAAAATCCAACTATTTTCTAGAATCCAATGCAGCCAGCTTGTCTCCTGGACTGCACTGAACTGGCCTCTGGTTCTATTTAAGAACTAATGGTCTCTGCCTATGGTAAGGTACGACCTAATCTTTGGCTGCATCAAAGTGACCAGGACAAAGCTTAAGTGCAGGGAGTCTGTGCCAAGTCATTTTGTAGGATTTGTTTGATGCTGACAAAAGTTTTGAATAGGTCTGTCCCCAAAGAGCAGAAATGCCTACTGATTTAAAAAAAAAAAAAAGGCAATAATAAAACCAGATGTATCTCAAACAAAATTACACCTGGCATCATAAGGAGGAAATTGGGAATTTTTTGAGGATTGAGGGCTGGTGGCCATCTTTTGATAGTGGGCTAGTAAGTAGTGCTTGGTTGGTGTATCTTCATTTTCTTGTTTTATGAAGTTGAGGATTTTCAGGGGATAAATCTCAAGCAGTGCCATTAAAGAAATTGGTATTTTCCTCCAGTAAGATTTGTAACTTTAACAACCCATTGTGGTACATAAGAAATGTTCAAGAAATCCTTCGGCCATAGAAGTCAGCAACAGCTTTGCCATGGATTTCAGTTGTGCCAGAATTTTACTCATTGTGTTTTGTTTCAACCAAAACTATTTTCATTTTAGGTAATGTTTTTAAATATTTTGTGTTTTCTTGATGTTAGGAGCTATTGTTGAGCAATAGGAGGGTGTTTCTTTGGTGGTTTTTTGCCTCAAGTTCCATCAAAAGTGGTTTAACTTGGGTACTAGAGAAAATTTCTTCACCCAAAGGTTTGTCCACCACTGGTACAGCTGCCCAGGGCCGTGGTGGAGTCACCATCCCCGGAGGGATTTAAGAGTTGTATAGATGTGCACTTGGGGACATGGTTTAATGGTGGATTTGGCAGTGCTGAGAGAACAGTTGGACTTGAGGATCTGAAAGTTCTTTTCCAATCTAAATGATTCTGTGATTCTATTATGATTTTCTACAGAATTCTACTTCTTTAATTATCATTATAATCAAACTAACTTTGCTATATGTGTTACAATACCAAATAAATAATGGCTGTGAAAGGAAAGTATATGAACTCTTGAAAACCTTCAAGATGCAAAAAAAAAATTTACAAAATAATCAAACAGAATTGCACATACGTGTGTGAGATGATATTGGCTTGGTTCTGACAAGAGCTGCCAGTTTTGTCTATGTCATCAGATGAAAAGTACTGATGGCCACATGGACACCAAATCAGAGTTATCTGGAAACTGCAAGTGTTTTTGGCACAAAAAATTGAAAGGAATGAAGGAAGTGCAGGGACACAGTGCTAAAGAGGGAAGACAGGAGATTTTCTGTCTTTCCACAGATGAACTAAGATACAAAATCCAGAATTTTGGGTGCGCATTTTTATCTTTTAATTTTATCAAATAATTTTGAGCAGATATACTACATTAATATTTCCTTTGAGCATGTGAGTGTGTGCTTTTGGTGTGTACATCTCCATGCCTGTCTGCATACATGGAACATTTCATGCTTTCTGGCTGGCTGTGATGAGTGACAAAGTCATTCCTTGTTAACAGTATTTTCTCTTATTTCACCTTGTATTATTATCCCTTATGGCTCGTTTAATAGCTGTTTAATGTAAAATTAAAAGAAGACAACCATAGAGGTTTATGGTACAGCAAATCTGGTTGTTCCCTTTCTATTTGTGGAATAGGTTTTATCGTGTGGGGTACATCTTGAGAGCACAGAGGTGAGTCATGCTTTAAGTAAATTTGTTTGGAAGCACACAGAAATGACTTGAAATGGGAGGAGCAGAGCTGACTCATGTAGAGATGAGGCTGCAGCGCTTTCTGTTGTCCCCACAGAAAGAAAACTGGTGTAGGTTGTGTGGCCTAACCCTTAAAACCATCCTGAGACAAATGTCCTCTGCTCATCTGAGAACATTTAATTCTTAGTCTTACTAAAGTCAGGGTTAGCTGGACACTCAAGGATCTGGATGGCCACCTAGAGCTCATTCCTTGAACACTTGGAAACAGAAGAGATTTCGTGGCTTTATATTATCATAATCCAGATTGATGTGGGCTATATAGACTCCTAAGCCATGCAGAAGATTTTATGAGAGCACAAGAGTGAGCATATGCTTCTGTAACAACCCAAATACAATATATACATGTAATACATACACATACACACGCATTTGTAAGAGACACACATCACTTATGTGTCAGAAGTGCCATATATTTTGGGGACATTGCACCTGTGCTCCTGTGTGTATCTGTAAGGAAAAAGTTCATGAAATTACAACGCTCGTGTAGTCACTCCATTTAATGCTAACTTTTACAAGTTTGCACTCATTACAGAGACTTGAATTTTCTACTCATTTCTGTAGAGCAATAAAGAAGGGGACTTCTATGTTCACTTACCTGTTGTCAATTACTGACGCCTCATTACACAAATCACTTGGAAAGCTGATGAGGTTTTATCTAACATAGAGGCCAGGTCAATCAATTGTCATCAGACCTGTGGATCTTCAATGGACATTGAAAGGTTAACCCAGTTCTTCAGGGCCTCCATCATGTCAGCAAAAATTAGCAAGAAGGTGGCCAAGTTGTCAATAGAGCACAGAGACAATTAGTTAATGATTAGAATGTTAGCACTTGGGGAGTTGATAACAAAATGAGCCATCTTGGATGCATTTGCATGCATTTAGAAAATCTATATAGCTGGGTGGGATGGGAGGGAAGTCTGTGCATATGGTGCAGTAAGGAGTGCCATAAAGCAGAATTATGTGTGTCTGGGTGTATTGTAGACTTGGCTGTGCTGAATGAAGCCACTGTATCAGAAAACCTGCACATTTCAGTTTATCAGAGTCAGGCACTTGGCTTTACTGATCCACTTAGTAGCCAGCATTAGCAATGAGACTGCTGCCCTGTCATCATAACCCCATTTTCAGCTAAATGATTATGGATTTGATATGTTCTACTGTAAGCACTGGCCTTACCAGTTGAGATTAAACTTGAAGCTTGTTAAATTAGGGACAAGGTAAAATTAAAAGACTTCCTCCTGTTTAGGATTTCATCACTTAATTTTATTCTTGACTTCACTTCTTTCATGAGAATATTTTGTAAGACTTCTGCCTGCAATTATAATTTCATTTTATATCCCTTGTTGGAACATGAAATCCTCTGTCCATATCACCAGGCCAGGGTAACTCCTTACGGTGGCTGAGGCTTCTTAACTAGTTTAGGCATGAAAAATAAATGTTAGACATTGTCTGCATAATTACTTGGACAAGTGGGTTTTGATCGTTTCAAGGTCTCCTTTACCTTTGTGCTCTCTGTCAGGTTCAGACGCAGTTCTGATGCTCATGGCTACATTTAAAAATTGCTGAAACATTCTGCCATTGAAGTGTTGCAGAGATTTATTTCAGGCTGTTAGGTTTCTCTCTACCTTTGAAGGAAGACAAGCGTAGGCTCTATATCTGAATCGCATTGTCCACCATTATAAACACCCCCTTAATAAGAGACATCCACTCAGTGTCTAACAAAAGAATTCCTTGGATTCTGAGAACAGCTTTAAGGAGATATATCATATATACTATAGGTTACCTTGTGACCCAATTGCCTTCCTATTGATGTGCTGATACCTGGACTTATGTCTCTGAGTGCTTTGACATACAAGTATCCAATTATATTCAATTTAGATTCAGGTGGCAAAGATCTTCACTTCTGTTTAGCAAGCATAGATTTTGTAAGTTTTAAAGGAAATGTCATGAAGGGAAAGGGAAGATTTTCAGATGGCTGACTCCAGCTTTATGTTTTCTACCCCTGCAACCCTCTGCAAGCCATAACAATTGAAGACATAATCATATTTATATGAGATTTAGTGAGAAAGGGGCATGAGATGACCAAGTGGTGGTTTCTGCAACAGTGAAAGTGAGACATTACAGTCTCCAGCATCTGTTCAGACAGTTTTCAGCCCTACATTTTATAAACAAAAAAGGCATCTCTTTTCCTCCTGTGAGCAATAAAGGGGATGAAAATGTGCTTTAAAGACATCCGCATTTGAATTGTCGCATCTGAAGCAGAAAGTCTAATTGTCTGGAATATTAGTCCTCCATGCCATTGTGATGAGCCTTTATGAGTATCTTCCTCCAAGTGTATTGAAAAACTCAAGTGTGCTTGACACTGAGCACTAATGTTTCTCTCTACACGTTGATGTTGCCGTCACAAAAATGTGTCATGCCTTAGAGCTGTAACTTCCAAAGCAATTACGCACAGGAAATATTTCGGATTAAGTGAAAATAAAAATATCATGGCCAGTAAACACTGTTTCATTACCAGGCTCGCGATCAGAGTTGGTGTGTTTAAGCCATAGTCATACTGTGCCGTCTTTATTCTTTCATTATTCTCTTTATTTTTTCATTATTCGACGGATTTTCTTTTTATCCACTAAGTTCAGGTTTAAATATATATAAAGGGACAGATTCCACATTATTACATCTGGAGTTATTCAGCTATGATGTGCCAGATTAACCAAGAGCAAGCTTTTGCCCGCAATGTCATAGGAACAGTCACAGAGACACATTTTCTACAAAGCATTGCAAACCCACCCTGTTGGATTGTACTGGTGGTACCCAGACTTCTGGAACCAGATGCATCCCTCCTTTTCACCTGCTCTTCACCTCCTACAGAGGAAGCCCTTTTTCCCCCAGGATGCATTATCATTCTGCCTCTTTGACCTCCAAACTGACAGAAATGGTTAAACTTCCTTGAGGAAAGTTTTCTTCTTGGCATTTTGTTGAAATGATGCTTGTGCTTTAATGCCACAATATAGATTCTTTAAGGATGCTTTCTGATTCCCTAAAGAAATTCCACAATAGCTGTTGAGCTATTGCAACTATTGCCTTTCTTGTTTCTCATTTCTCTCTCGCACTTTGATCAGGAGCTTTGTTGAAATGTGCTGGTGTTGGGCCAAGGGAAGTTTTCTTTTTTGTCTCATGCCAGCTACACTGAAGTATATTTCTGAGTAGAAGAATGGGCTAAGCAGGGAGTCCTGCTTGGGGAATGTAAACACTATTGTGGGCAGTATATTAAGAAATATCCTGAAGTCAAAACTTCTATCAAGATGGGAAGAGATGCCCATAGTAAAACAAAAAGCACTTCGAGGATTTCAGCTGAAATATTTATTGACATCTATTTAACCACCAATCTCAGAGTGTTTTTATATGAAAATAATAAAGTCCTGAACCACTTCTGCCTAGTTTTCTCTAGAAAAAAAACAAAAAACAACTGGAAAAGGACATTTTAATGCTATTTTCCCTGTAGGTAAAAATTTAAAAACTAGCATGAAAGCTGTTCCCTTGAGATCTCTTGGCAAGGAAGACCCATGAGCCTCAGATACATTTGGATAACAACAGTACCTCAGAGCTCTTTGAAGTTATACCCTTCAGTACTAATCTGATTTCATTCAAAAGAGAAATCTAGGATGATGTTTATGAGGGTTTGCAGTTTCACCATGGTTTTGATCAGAAACAGATGGTGTATCTGAAACAATTAGAAAAACTTTTGTTTAGAAGCAGCCCACATGTAATTGTCTGTTTGATGTAGACATCATAGCATTTGGTGTTGGGGAGTGAAACTTGTGCATGCATTTAAAATTTGGTGTGCCAGGACCTCAGCAGGTGTCAGCTGGCTTTGCTTCTGGAGGCTGTGTCAGCTCCCATGAGCTGAAGATCCCGGCCCACAGTCCCTCCAAATGAACAATCGTCTTTTTACAAAATGGCCAGAACCGCACCCTTTCCTAAGAATAATGTCACAGAAGATGCACCAGCCCCAGGCAGCTGAAAAATTGAGTTTGTGGCTAGAAGATGATCCTGCAAAATTACTTTTGCTAAGGATTCCTTCGACTGTAGTTCCAGCTGGGCATTGCTGGGCCTGGAGTGTGTGTGAAGACTTCAAATCACACCAGGCACTGAGATCAGGGCTCTGGGTTTGTTTCATCTTCACGCACTATTTACATCTTCCCTAAGAATTAGTTCTTGGTTAGGATCCTGCAACTAAATCAACATTTTCCTAACAGAAGGTAGGAAACTCTTGCGTTATTGTAAAGGGAAAACACAGTGTACACAACATTAAGAATGCAAGTCCACTTTTCATGACTGGAGACTTTCAGGGGTGGCTGAAATTTAGACATGCAACTGTGGGAATGGTGGGATCAGGAAAACACCAGCTGTGGAGGCCCATGCCTGCTCTGAAAACTGTCGGTGGTCACTCTTCTATAAACTCTAGTAAGACATAACATTTTCTCCTTGGGGATGGTATTTTCAAGAGAGCTCCATGAGGGGATACTTTAAAGATTCAGTTGTTTCCTGAGAGTTTTCATTGCCAGAAGAATTTACCTTGTGCCTAAAGTTCGGTGTCAGCCAATAATTCTTACGCATGGTTTCACACATCTGCGTGTGTGGACATATGTTCAGTATAGATTTTTATAGATTTTGAAGGAAGAGCAAACAGAACCAGCTGACCACTTAGTAAGGTCACCTGCTTAATAGACAGCGTGGAGTTGTACTTACTGAGAATTTAACACCACGTTGTGGGAGACCAAGTCTCCCTCTCACAAAGGAAATACAACATTCTTTCAGTAGCAACAGGAATAGACATGAGCACTCTGTAGAATCCCACTGTATACACACAAAGCCAATTGTTTCGAATTAAATGCTGTTGCACAAACTGCCATTTCCATTAAAACCCCTTTTAGCACTCCACTTGTAACGGGATGAAAATATATGTCATAATGGGCACAGGTACACAAAAGTGCACATTTAAACCACTTCAGATGCATGTGTAGCATGAGAAAAAGTCATAAACATGCATCAGCCCATGTATAAAATGACTTTCACCCACGAGGCCCGGATTTATTCCACCTAGCTTTAGGCACTTAACCAGGGTGCTTAAGGATATTCTCTCCTGTGGCTCTCCATGTAGTCAATGGAGTGAGAGAGGCACCGTAAGGAGGCAATTTAGCCTGTCTAGGATCTGAATTGTCCTTATAAGAGTCCCGTTTTCCTCCAGAGCCTATTTAGTTATTTGTAGGGTAACAGTGTTTTTATGGTAGACACTTAAGTTGGCTGCCTCATGTGGGGGAGATAAATCTTGGCCAAGCAGATTCAGTTGGAAGTAGCTGTTTATGTCACACTGTTGCTGTGATTTCTTTGAAGTTATGAACATTCCCTCAGGACTCTTAGTGATAAAAAACCAATAATTTAGAGATAAGCTAAGAAATCTTTAGGGTTTCTTTAAACCTTTATACCATACTCTCAGTTTCCGTACACAGCATTAATATTGCAAAATACGCTGCAGTGAACCAGTTCCTCAGAATGCCGAATTTTCCTTCAGTACCTCGGTTCTCCAAATGCAAAGATCTGATTACTTGACTCAAAGGCAACAAACAGTGATTTTAAAAAACATTTGGCTATTTGTATTTCTATTAATAATTTTCATGAGTTGCTGCAACAGCATGTAATGAGTGTAAAAGTCAACAAAAAAATGTTTTAACTAGCATTAAATTTGTTCCCTGCCAAAGTAAACACCATCGTGATTCTGCTTAAAGAGAAAATCCATCCTAGCATGAGCAATCATTGTTTCCTTCTTGCATGGACTGGGAATGTATGAACAAGGAGAACATTCCTCCTGGAATGAAATGGTGGTTCAAGCAGACATCCACTTGACCACTACCTTTAATGACTTCATATCATGCAGAGCTGTCTAGATGGCATTATTTTTCTTCCAAGCACGTGGGTTTTAATCCTTTGCTTCTAAGACCAGTTCAAGTAGCTCTACCTTTGCTGCTGCGTTCTCCCAGTAGCAGGGCAAGGTGTGTTTAATTTGCCCAAATTTGTTTAATTTGATGTTGCTTCTCCTTACTGAAGGTGTAGCCACACCTTACCCCGGGTGTGCTCTGTTTGGGTAGTGGTGAATGTGCCTGTGGAGATCAGACCGATTCCACCTACTTCCCTAGACTGGTTCTGGCAGTGAATCAGAACCAGATGCTTCACGAGAGAGTGCGAGAAACTCCCTAATAAATAACGCGATATACTCTGTTCATTGAGAAAAGCTGTTTCCTTTTTTTCCGTGGAGATTAAGTACTATTTAAAGTATTTAATTTTCTGTAATTGAATCAAGAGTCTTAGAGTACATCTTTGGTAATTTTTTGTCTCTTGCTAAGTTTTTATCCTCAATAAATATCTTGTGGCCTAGAGCACCGCAGATTAATTTGTGCATTCTGCAAGAAGTAAATTCAAATATCAGTTGTCTTTTATTTTCACAGAATATCCCTTCTCTCTGTGTGATAAAGTAAAAATTCGAGTTTTATCTCATTCAGGTTCTGTTTTTCTCACTTTTTTGAACTCATTCTGCATTTCCTATGGCATCCTCAGAAACTGAAAATGCACACCTAAAGGTCTTACAGAGGATTTTGAATAAAAAGCAAATAATGAAATAAGTTATTAGCACTAGATCACTTTGCAGCTAGCCTCAAAAATACCTTCAGCATTAAAAAGGACTAGTGCTTTTTTGAAGTGAAGTCTACTGCAATATTGCCACTCATTTCCAAAAATCTGTGTACAAATCTGTTTCTTTGCTTTCAGTTGGTCACATTTTTTGAAACACTTGTGTTTGGGGGAAAAAAAAAGTCTTCTGTATTCAATCTTTTCATGAAAATTAAAGCTTTGAGAACAGTCGATTTTGTAAAAAAAAAAGAAGAAAGTTTCAGACAGATTAAAGAGATAAAGATGACTTCTAAATGGTTCTAGCCTAGAAATTGGTTCAGTTTGCATAATTGGACCCCAGCCTGTGAGATTGTAGAATTGCAAGTAGCAGATGACAGATATTAAACTAGTTATTCCTTTGACTGAGAATTAAGGGATGGAATAGGGTGTACTACAAGTGAAATTAGTAATTGGATTCAGCTCTGTGGGAATAGTATTGACTTGCTTTGGAGCTAGTGAAAGCTCAACTCAAAACTTCTGCCAAAAAATTGAAATAAAATAGGTTTTTAAGGTTTGAAAAATGTCAGTGAGATGCTGTAGTTAACTTTATCATTGTTTATTTATTTGCATTAAGGCAGTGCCCAGAGAGCCAATGAGACCTAATTAAAAAAGCATGAAAGGGCCTAAAACCTAATGTCTAATTTTATAGATTTAAGTAGTCCTTATTGGCTTGTTTATATGACAAGTGACAACAACTAAATAAATTCCAGATTTAGGAGAGTAGAACATACTAATCGTTGAATGACTGAGACTGACAAAATTTGTCTCCTTTTCTGCTTTGCCATGTTCGAGTGATTCTGATTCTTTAATCTTTTTCTTTTTTTCCATATTTGCATGTCTGCTGCCTAAAAAACCTGTTCCTGAACAATTTCAACAGGATTGAAGCAGGTGATTTGGATTAAAAATGAAAGCTCTTACTTTTTGGGGGTAATGAGATATTTGAGTAATGAAAGGGTAAAGGTAGATATTTCTCTGAGGAAGGTTACAGAACTGCATCCTGTTTCACACATTAGGGGATGCCAGTAGGTACTCACATTTATTCCACCAAAAATTACCACAAAGAAATAACATCAAATAAATATTAAGAAAGGTCTGCATGATCTTGAAATTCTGTTAGGATCTTCCAGATTATGGAGCTCTCCAGCCCAAATGAGTAACAAATTTGGTGCAATACTTCTCAAAAAATCAATATGAACGTGTCATTACACATGAGTATTTTGGGGCTATCCAGGAGTAGATATTATACACCATTTTCACCTGTAGGTTGTAGAAAGCAGAAATAGCTTTATGAAAATTCGGGCATTGGTACAGAGTCAAAATCAATCAACACCGTGGTATGAGAGGAGCTTCTTTAGACGCTAAAAACAATGAGGTTCAAAGAAGTCAACACACTTACATTTAAGGGAGCACATCACAAAGCGAATTGGGTCATCTCAGGGAAATATAAAAGCATTATTCTTCTGAGATTTGAAAAAAATACATAATTACTTCTTCCACCAAGCATGATTCTTTTAAATAACCTTCATTTTTGTCCCTTGGAAATGAAAAGAGGTTTACATTAAAAAGGCTTTTCCTCTGACTCTCTGTCCTTGAGCAGCACAAAATGTAAACTATACCTTTCCCTTCTTCCTTTGAAGAAAGAGGAGTTTCAATCTTCTTCTGTGAACACGGTCCATTTAAATAAGGAGATGGAGTCCCATCTTTTCGATCAGCTTTCTTTGTTTGACTTGTCAGTAATAACACTTTAGCTGAAATTGTACAGGCGTCCTGCTAATTTAGTAATTATTGACACGGTGCTGGGCAAGAAATGATAGCAAACACAGGGAACTGTTAAGAAGAAATGAAATAAAAGATCTTCATATCATTGTTGAATAATGGTTGAGATCATTTTGTGCTCTAAGTAGGCCCAAGACACCTTTTTCCATTTTCTCGACACATTTATAATTTATGCTTTGTAATAGTTCCAAATATTTTTAGGACTCCGCACTTTGTTTGAGAATCCAGAAGAACTGAATGAGAATCATGGAGTGCACACACAGATGAGTGAGGGGTGTGACCTGCCACAGCTTTTGATTTAAGAATGATCCCTCATTTTTATATATCCCCCTTCCTCATTTCTCAATTTCTCGTTGTATTTAGGGCTGCCTTTGCGCTGGCTGAGCTGCCCAGGCAGTCCACCCCATTGTATGTGGCTGCAGCCTGAGATTGCTTTTGGATTTTGCCCTGTTGGCAACATCATGGCAGCTTTATTTAGCATGAGCAGCTTTCCAGTGACCTGGTGTGCAGGGGTTTTGGTGTCATTTCAAGGAGGTCTTGAGAGCTTCCACCCCAGGGATGCATCACTCTGCCCATTGTGTTGGGTCCTGGAATCCTGAAACGCATCTGTGAGAGAGCATCCAGTGCTGTGCTTGCTTTGTGCTTTGCAGATGAACAGGCTGTTAATATTAAAGTTCCCTATTGAAAAAATATGGACTTGATGGTCTTCATGGGTCCTGTCCAGCTCAGGATGTTCTGTGATAAAATCTCACTGAACTTATACATTCTTTGCCTCCTTTGAATTCCCTTTTCCATCTCCTCTAACTGAGCGTTAGAGTAATTTTCTAGACTTTCAATTCCTAAAACCTTTACAAAGCTTATTAAAAATGCCAAGGTTTCTCAGAAATGGAGACAAGGCCCTTAAGTAAGCGTTCTTTATTGATGTCAGTCTGCATCTCAGCTGTGGACAGCAGATCTTTGTTCCCACCATGGAAGTCATGTACATAAACACACAGACCTGTTGCTTCTCATTTGAATTTTAACTCGGGTCCTGGCTGTTAATGGCAGCTGTGTGGTGCAGCTTGGCAGTGCCACTGCACGGTGGAATCAGCTGGTGGTGGCACTGGAATGGTGTTTGCAGGATTTCCTGCAGATAGGAGGTGTCTCTGGCTTCTCAGGGACTGTCATTACCTAGACTCACCTCTTCTCGTGGACTGGAATAACATCCACAAAAACATTGTCAAGATAACATATTGGGGCACCCAGGGCTGATTATTCCATGCTGAACTGAGTGTTTTGAAACAGGAGGCAGGACAGGGCATGCAGAGCAGTTGATCTTTACATCGAAGGCGGCCTTAATAAAAGGAAATAGAAAGTGATGTTTTAATGGCAAGATTATATCAGTGTCTGTGCAATGTATTAGATTTCAATGCAGTTGTATATTGATTTATACACAGACTCATATGAAAGCTGTTCCTTCACACATTGGTCATGGCTGATAATACTCGTGAACTGTGGGATCCTGCAGCATCCAGGGACATGAAACCCATACTTAGTGGCTGGTTAGAGAGGACAGAAAAGGTGCATTTAATGTTGTAAGTCATGAGGGCTTCTCTTCCATGACCACTGCTGTGATTGTGGCACAGGTCTGTCCTACCTGTGCTACACCCTCCCACCTCCACCAGTGTCACAGGGAGAGTTTCGATCCAGAGTCTCTGTATTATTTGTTTACATTACATGATTCTGGGTCTTTTTGTCTCTGTAAACTCTCTGCAGCAAGAGGTTGCAGTGACAGAAACGAAGCAGTGAAGCTCTATTAAACTTTGCGTGTTTCTAACTAATCTGCATCTATCTGCCTGTATGCACAAATTATTTGGCCATGAAAAGAAGAAATGCAGTGACAGATTTCGTCGTAGACGTGTCTATCTGCTGCCCTAAGGCTACACCCTGCACACACAGAATTCCATGAGCCACCCCTGTTCCCATTCCTGGGAGCTGGGGGTGTGTCTGGCTCACAATTTACCCTCTGGCCAATGAACATTTACAGGCGATTTGTCATAAAATAGATGTTACGTATAATTTTTAATGTAAATATAGATGGGATTTTTTTTCTTTTTAAATTGCCCAATCCGTTTGATGCCCCCTGTTTTTCCCTTCCTACCTGTACATATCCTTGTAAGCAAACAGTGAATCTTCATGCTTTTGTGTCATTAGATTGTGGGATTTGGATCACTTTAGGCATCTTCTTTCTTCTGATTTTCTTCCCAAGTTTTTTTTCCATAATCCTACCTCAGTTTGGAGGCCTTTCAGGTGGTTTAGGGAAGGACAGGGAAACAAAAGGAAAATTATTACTTAAAGGAATTTCCTGAAGGAAATTTCAGCAAATATAAATTAAAAATACATCTCTTCTAAAGCAAAACACACTAAAAATATGTGTTAAGTTTTATTTCTGTGTGGCACTCTGTGCATACAAGGCCATTAATGTGCTGTCAGTATATATCCACCCTCTTCCAAATTCCTTTAGAACATACATTTTTTTAATCATTCCAAGAGACTGCAGACTTGACTCAAAGTGTTTCAAAATGATTTCTGTTTGTTTCATTTATGTGCGTTAAGTCAAATAAAATATTTAACAGAGCTTGGATACAAATTGGAAAGGACCTCATCATTGGATGGAAACAGAAGATGTAGCGAAGAATCGTATTAAAGAAAAATTTGTATCATTTTCAGACAAAAACTGAAATGAAATCTGTTTACTAACCCACCAGCTGTCACTGCTACTTCTAGTTGCAATGTATTGCATAGACTGAGCTATAGACTTGCAGTCACAGACATTACTGTAAGGTTTCTGCTGGGAAACTGAGCCTAATGCCTTTTCAACTTCTATTTTTTTTCTACCAGAATGGAAAATTTAATTTTAGTGCCTGCATGCTTTTTGATTTGCTGCAACGGTTTTATTTTTTTCCTTACATTTTAAGGCAGGTTTTATTTAAAGCAAACAAACCAAAGCTGGGGTCCGAGTGATAACAAAGGTAAAAACATTCAAAGGCACTAAAATTTACAAAATGCTGTTGCAATATGGCCATGGCTATTCTGAATTCTTTCAAGATGTAGGCCTTTGCTTTTAAAGCAAGGAGAAATCTTGAGTATGTACTTAATATTTATGGCCTCTCTCAATTCACTGGCTGAAAAATTCATTGCCCTGTGATGGACAGTTAGTGTTTGCTTTCTAACAGTGAAAGAGAAGGAGATTTTCGCTTGTGTGAGGAAAAGAATGAGTACTAAGCATTCCAAGTGCTAGAAATGTTTAAGGCACACACTTACAGATGCGCCAAGCTAAAGCACATAAGCAGAGTTGGTGCCCGAGGCGCTGTGAGGAGGACTTGGTCTCAAAATGAAGAACTAAATGCAGATCTTCTGCCTGCCTGTGCTTGAGCTGCTGCAGAGAGAGAGAAAAAAAAGTAGTCGAAAAGAGAAACACTTTTATTTGAGCTTGAAGGAAACCTTTTCCTGGAATTTTGAATATTTTTATTGAAAAAGAAGAGAAAAAAAAGAGCAAAATTTTGAAATATAAAACCTTTTAAATCACAAAGTTAAAATAGTTTTGTTTTGACATTGTCAAAATGAAGAACACACTGACTTCATTTCGGTATTTTTTCAAATGGTTTTGTTCTACAAAATATTCAACTAGAACTAGGGAGAATGTGCAGGATCTCCAGTTTCTGCCAAACAGTTTTGCTTGCCTGTATTTCTATTCTGCTACATTTATCCCACAGTCAAGTTTCTGATTCAGAGACCACCTAAGCCAAAGCAGGGCTTAGCGTTGCCTCCAGCACATTCAAAACAAGTTCCTAGTGAAAAATGAAATTTTCTGGGCTGTTGCAGTGGTCTGTTTTCCCAAGACTGCATCCATACTAAAGGGAAAACTTCATAAAGTCCTTCATTTATGTGCATGCAGTTTTATGTGCTGAGACAAATGTGGTGTTTAGGCAGGGTGCGCGCTGTAATGGAATACTCTTGCTGGGAGCTCTGCTCGGGCCGTCTGTGCCAGCATTTTGCTCCCACTGTGGAGAACTGAGCACCTCCCGTGTCCACGGGGGCAGCCGTGACCCCCGGGCAGTGCAGCAGAACAGGGTTTGCACCCACACTCCCAGGCTGCTCCCAAAAAACATTCCTTTCTCCTTTTTCCCGTGTATCTCTAAAGCAACGCCGTCTGGGTGCTGGTGTGGGGGGCTGCTGTGCTGAGTGTGCGGCAGTGCGCTCGTGGACATGCCCAAACTTTCTGACCCGGGGGATGGAGCATGAGTGTAAGCAGAGAGAGGCAGAGGAAATCAGCAAACTTAATTGTTTCTATCCCAAATGTAAATATCCATATATAAAAACACCCCTTAAACCTGAAACCCCGTACCGACTGGTCCTTTTTTAATCTTAATTTTGAACAGTTGCTACTCCAATTAAATTCTACCACCTAGCATTTTCAAACAGCTCTTAGTTGTTTCAGCAAACTCTTTTAATGGACAGCTGTTTTTGACAGCTCCTCCTGATTTGCCAGCGCTGTGTCATCTGCCAGAGCAGGAGGACCCATTTTGTATTCTGCTGCTGGCACTGAGGGGATATGTAAATGTACACATGAATCAGTTGTCACCAGCACAGACACACTGTGGCGAGATGATCAGAATGTGTTGGGAGTTTAGTTGGCTTAAAGTGGGAGGAAAAAAAAAAAAAAAAAAAAACCAACACAAAAAACCCACCACGCTTAGATTTCTTGAAGTGATTTTTATTTCAAGTCTCTCCAGTTTATTTTCACTTTGTGGCGCTTGTTAGATTTAGTTCAGGAGAGTGCAATCTGCTACTCGCAAATCACCAACCTGAAACTCAAAAGTTGAGGAATTATAGAAACACTTCAGGTAAACAACGTCAGAACTTCAGCTACACAAACAGAATTTTATATAGGGCTCCACTTTTCAAACATTTTAACCCCAGTGAGAGAAAACTTCACGTTCCCAGGAGCACAGCATGGAGAGAAAGTTTGTTCAGCTTCCCAAGGCATTCTGGTAAATGGTCAGAGCTCTTTCAGCTCACGAGGTAATGCCTGAATTTCACACTACACAGAGAGTCAGTTTATAAAGTATAAGGGAAATCACAGGTGGGGTTAATGTTATCAGATTTACTTCTGGCTTCCCAAGTGCCCTGATGGTACAGCCCCCATCTCTCTGTGTCAGCAAGTGGAAGGACAACAATTTGATCACCCTCCTGTTCACCTTTGTTCCTCTCACCATTACAGTCCACTCACAAAATCAGATGCTCCCCCAGTTAAACAGAATGCATGTGGGATATACATTTAGGAGATGTTTTGAGGTTTGGGATTGTTTAGGCCAATATCTGCAAATCTGAGTTACTGGTATGAGTCTGAACCTTGTTTAAACACCCAGAGAAAGTGGCAGGAGAGTTTAATGTCCTGAAGACCCTCAAATCTTGTTTAAGCTTGAATAAAAGCAACATTTAATGCCTAAGTATTTGCTTCACTATAACTTTATTCTCTTAGAACATCTGTGTGTTTGAAAGATGCTACTGGTGCAAGAATACATTGAGCAATTGAGATCCCCAGTGCCAAAGGCACAACCACTCCAGTGTGTCACATATATTTATCCACAAATTCTTCTCAGAGATGCCCATCCCTGATTTGAACAGTGTTGTATCTCATTTCTAAGTTTAGAGATCAATCAGTGGAAGTCCCCTCGATCATCTCATTCCCATGAGATTTGAAATTCAGTGAGAATGGTGCACCAGCTCCACCACAGACAGTATCAAGATTTCTGCTTCTGTCTCAGAAGCCACAGATCTGTGTTCAATTAAAAAAAGGTGATACTGTTCAACTACCTAGCTTGGAAGGAAAATTAGTCTTTATTGACTCTGTTATATAACAAAAGGAGAAAAGGCAAGCTGGTAACACCGCATGGCCTAGATGTTAAAAAGAATAGAAAAATGATAAGAACAAAGTACACATAAAAAACTTTCAGCCAAGGCACTGAAACGTCAAAAAATGTGCATGTCTGCATGTGCACATGCATGGATTGCAGGGTAGGGGTTAATACCAGGACACTGCGCTTGGCTATTCCTGGGTGGATAAGACAGAATATTTAATAACAGTGCAGAAGAATCAGAAGTGCTCAAAAACATTTCTGTTCCGTGTTTGAGAAAAAGCCAAAGTACGTAGTCACACAGGACCGTGATGCTGCTGAAGTAGTTTCTTTTCCAAAAATGCCAGAGTTGATCATTTTTATAATACTGAATCTGAACAACCTGCATCCAATAATTTTCACAGAGGTAGCCAAGGAACTGTCGGAGCGTTTAGTGTTGATTTTTAATGCCTTGGAACACTGGTGATTTTCCAGAGGGTTCGAAGAAATCTAATGTTGTACCAGTATTTAGAGAGTGAATGGAGTGTCCCAGGTAACAGGTTTAGGAAAGGCAAGGCGGGAAATACCAGTTAATGTGGGATTGTGGGAAACCTACTCCTCTGAGCTAACAAGGATTTTTTTGATGAGATTAAAAGTGGTTTTGGTAAAAGCAGAAGTGTTTAAATCATATTGGGACTTGCATAATCACTTGGTGATAATCACGGGGGTATTTTCTGGCTGTGATTTCAGGGCACCTGTACACACCTTTGAAAACAGTTCAATATTTTTATCTATAAATCTAGAAGATATTATTTTAGTCCTTTAGAACACATCCAGGCCTGTAACACCTGCCAGCTATAGATTGCTCTTAATGGAGGCTGTCTGGATGTAAATAAATGACACTTGATTTTCTTATAAAAATGCAGTAAGACTGAAGTTTTACGTTTCAGGTAAAATGGCATTTTTACTTTAAAGAATATAATTTAACTTGACACAGCTCTGCTGAGCTTTACAGTGGCTTAATCGAATACAGCACCGCTTTAAAAATAGGGATCGCTTCAAACAGTGGATTAAGTTATTGGTCTTTCACATCTCAAGTGCTGAAGCTCGTTAGGTCTCAGGGTGAGAGGGAAAAGTGATGTCGTTGTAGCTCAGACTGAGTGTAATAGGAGTTAACTCACAGGCCTCTGTCAAGCTGACAGTTGGGTGGGTTTTTTTCCACTTGAAAGCAAGCCCTTGCAGGGTTATCTAAGTTTGAAGAACCTGCTCATAACAAAGTCAGTGCTACTGGCTAAACAAAAAAGTTTGCTATCCAACACACATGCAGGATCCCCAGTGTCTCAGGTTCTTTCTCAGCTGTCTTGCTTCCCCTACTCGTTCTCCAAAATCAGTCATGTTCTTGTAGTGATGTCTTAGCATGGTTTTAGCCAGTTTCGTGAAATACCTAATTAAATAAGCAAAGGACATAGGTAAGGTCCTGTTTAACATGAAGCTGTCCATTGACCAATGCATGACCTGAAAAATGTTTTCATCTCCTCCTGTCTGCACAAGGAGGGACCTCCATAATCTGCAAGACAAAGCTCTTTACATGACTCCTGGGTTTGCGCTAATGAAGTTTGTGCCTCCCAAGCAAAGAGCCCCTTCACAGGACACACACCTTTTGAAGGAGATTAAATCAGGTTTTGTTGCACACAATAACCATACTGTAGCTCTTTGCTTGCTCATACACTGATCAATTGCTGGTCGATGCTAATGGCTCTGCAGGCTCTGGTTCTCATCAGTGTGCCTTTCTTCTGCTTTGGCACTTCAGCATGTCACTGTGTTCTTCACGAGAGGCTTGTTGAAAGCAGAAAGTGTAAATCAATTGGTCTCTGTGCCGTAAACAAAAGCTCTTGGATCAGTCAGAGCGAGCCCTGGAGCACCGGATAGCGCCGGGGTTTAGTTTTATTTAATTAACAGAATGTTTTAATCAGGAGACTGTTAAAAACCCCAAGCTCCTTGTCCAACCACAAACCTCTGCAGTCATGATGGACCACAGAGTAAGGTATTGCATTCCTGTTCACTCCCCCACTGCAGAGCTTTAGTGTTTGAGAGGTTTCTCATCAAACACATACGGCCTTACCCCAGTCCTGTGCCACATGCCCTGCACTGCCCCAGGTCTGCCAGGCAAAGGGGCATGGCTGGACACTGGCGTCCTGCCAGCCATGCTGCAGGTTCATAAAGCTTTGTGCTATTTAATTTTCTTTATTTTAACCAGGAATGAAGGTTTAAGGCAGGTAGTGTTAAACAGCAGCAGCTCAGTGAGTGAATACCTCCCACAGCAGATCAGGAGCAGGGTTGTAGCCAGTCTAAGACCAGTCTTCAGTATGTTAAAAATCATATTGCCTGTGTAAAGGGTGGTGACATTAGGTGCTCAGAGCTAATTTCAGGCAAGAAATCCATTTATGCAACCGGGACTTAGGTTTTGATGGTGGTTTCATTAGTAGGCAAATCCTGTGTGGTTATGCCTGCTTTTAAATGAATTCAGCTAAGGAAAAATCAGTAGTGTGAATGGTACTGAAGAAATCAAATACCAAGTTATTATTAAGAAAAGCTGAAAATCTTTGTTCTAACATGTAATGTTGAGTTTGGCTTTCTAAAACAGTGCTTTCATTTAATGCTGATTTATGACCTTGTTATGGTTATTTATTACAGAAGTATTAGTCTGTTACAAGTAGATATGAAGTATTGTAGGTGGTGAGTAAATATGATTTCTGTTCATTCACTGCCTATGACAACCATCATATATTATTTACTGTTAATCACATTTTACCTAAACAGCAATTTGTCATTTATCAATCAGTTATAAAATATCCTAGTGTGAGTCAAGATCTAAAAATGTCCTTGATTGTTGCAGAAAGCTTTTGTTTTGTGTGTGCTTTACTAGAATTGAGATTTTTCTCTTTAAAAACTCAGTCAAAAAGTTAAAAACTTAGATAACAATGATTTGGTAGGTTGAGGAGACATGTTAAAAGCTGGAAAACTGTGAAACAATGTTATTTCATGACACTGTCATCTTATTAGTATGATGACTACTAATCATTTCTGATTAGTGCTAAGGTGTTGTTTCAGGCCTTTGTTAATATTATAAAGCTCAGGATATAATTTTAAAAAAGGAAAAAATAAAACGCAAGTCCAAATTTCCTCTCCCTCTCTACATACCACCCCAAAACGACAGCTGGAATTGCAAATTAATGTAGATTTGCAGTCTGATATGCCAGGGGAAGCTGACCCAGGAAAGGCAGGAATGAGTTTCCATCATGACCAGACCTGCAATTTGGAGAATAGTGCCTTGCTCCCTGTTCCCCACGCAAAGGCCAGTAAATCTCCCTTGAAATGGTAGAACATTTCAAAGTGCAGGACACTCCAGGCACATGTGTTAAATAGAGATTTTATGGTGGCCTTTCCATGAGTACAGCAGAAAACCCCAGCCATGGCCATGGAGAGCAGCAAATACAATATAGAACAGACACAGAATGAAAGAGCCTCTCCCTTCTCCCAGAAATTCAAGGCAATGTCTTCTGGTACCTCCTGTCAGGACGAAGACAACTGTCCCATACTTCAGTCTTAGACCTTTGTCTCATTCTGATGTGTCTTGAGATATTCTTCAAATTGTTATATATTAAATGACTAAGCAGAGGAGGCCCTTCTCTAATGTTTTTGAAATGCTTTTCCCTTACTGTGTTTGGGGAATCAAACTTTTGGCAGGTTAAGGTAGTTTGGCTTTCCAAGTAGGTGGGGGAGAAAAAAAAGACAGCACAAACAATTATATTTAAAGCATTCAACTCCTTTTGAGATGGTTTGCTATTAAATATGTGCCATTTTTGGATTTGCCAAAAAGTCCCTGAGGAATATCTCACATGTAAATGGCTTTTGGCTTTGCCTTGTATAGTAAGGAGAAAATTCCAGGAAAGTTTGTGCTGCCAGAGAAATACTGACTGGCTCAGAGGACAGAAAATGGTTGGGGTGGTGCAGACAGGACAGCTTTCAGCTAATGGGGTGGGAATCTGCAGGTTTTTTCCAGCTTGATGGAATGGGAGCAGGAGGAAGGAACAGCCGCTCACCAAGCTGAAGAAAGATCTTTAAAAAGTCCAGAGTAAGATATGTAAAAAGAACTTCTTAAAAAGTGCCGTGATTTTTAACAACCGGTACAAGAGCAGTGAATTTTACAGCTGCCACTACCAAGCCAGGTTATGCCATGTCCTGCACAACCCTGTCCATCCCAGGCCATGTTCCCAGCACTAAAGGGCATGGATTGGAAAGAATGGCACGATATGAGGTTGTGTTGATGCTACCCGGAGCATCCTTGCAGAACAGGTGGCACAGCAAAATCCTATCAGCACCTCAGGCACGTGGACTTGAGCAGGCTCTGGAGTTGTACCAACTGAGACCCGCCAGTGAATCTGGCTGGTGTGGAGGAAGATGGAAGACTCATGGATTTTCAGGAACCATGATGGTTTGGGAGCAGTGGGGTGAGAAAAGAGATGCTCTGATTGACCCTGACACGATGTACCACCTCCTGAACTCCAGCCAGGGGATGCAAGCAGCCACGAGCAGTCTGAGTGAGAGAAGTCTGTGGTTATTTTACATTAACTTGCATTACAGGACAGTATGGCCCTTGTATTCATCAGCTTTCAGCTCAGGATTGAGGCTGGCGTGGCTAAAGACAATATAAAAGTTTTCACTGTAAAAATCCTGTAATTGAAGATCTCAAAGCATTTTACAGGCATTAATAAGTAAAGCCTCAAATACAGCTACCAGTATTTCAGTCCCTAACGTTCAGCAGTGCTTGTAAGTGCTGTTAAAATAATAACAGTTGTATCAATGCTCTTGCAATCCCAGAAATATTAATGGCATCTTCCCTGTCAACAACCTCCCCTCCTCCAGGCTCTACTTTCTTCTCATGGGCAGGAAGCAAAATTTTGCAAGGCAAGAGCTTGCTGGGGAGTTTGGGTCATTTGGGATTTTGCTTTTGTGGGTTTTTGTGTGTGTCCAAGGCAGGGCACCAACCAACGGGAGTGCTTTCTTGTACTAATAGGTGTTTTTCCTGATGTCTAAAACATTTGGATGGTCGGTTTTATTTTTTTACCTTTCTTACTGGAATGTGTTTGTGGTCACAGACAACTAATGAAGAGAACAAAGGAGAGACAATGTTGTAAAATCATTAGAAAAGGGAAGCACTGTTCAAACAAATGCATTTTGCTATTAAAGTGCCATTTTCAGTCTTATTTGCAGCCCCTACTGTTCCTTACACTAGCTCTTCACTGGGGACAAAAAATTCATTAAATGGCTCTTCATTTTACAATATCAATATGTTTTAAGTCAAATTGTGCATTCTTTGCTGTTAATTCTCTTTTAAACACAAAGGACCATCAGAAAGTTTAGCTGCAGGGGGGCTACAGGCAGGAAGGAAGATACAAACATCCCTCTTATGAGAAATAATAATAATAATGAATTCTTTTAAAGTTTAAAGGAAAATAGTGGCTTTTTTGCGCCAAGACTGTAAGACCTGTTCATTGATCTTTTCAAAGAAGCAACAACAATAAGGAGAAACGAGAATGAAAGGAAATGAAAGCAAGGGAATAAAAGCCATAAGGAGTTGGGGTACATGGAAGCAACAATCCAGAATCTGACAGAATATGTGGATATTGATGAAGCCTGGGATGCAACACGTACGTGATCCCAGGAAAAGGCCTGGCTGTATTACCTGACTTGACTATTAACTTTGCTTAACCACCAAGTATTTTTATTTACAAACCTTTTTTTTTTTCTTTTTTCTTCTTCTTTTTTTTTTTCTTTTTTCTTCTTCTTTTTTTTTTTTAAATTCAAAACACTGCTCATCTCATTTATCAGACTACTCACAGCTCGTACAGTTTTCTGGGTGGACTCGTTCTGTAAGTGAGAAGTCTTAGCTGAAATGGGACCTTGAATATTTTGCAGAAAGCCAACCTTTCACCAGGATCACAGACGTGCTGCCCCTGTGGAACACAGAAGTTTTGTGATAGAAGTTTGTGGTTTGAATCAAGTTGAGCAACTAATGGTTTGTGTATGAATGTGTCTGCTGGAATGTTTTAATCCTCAAGTGACAAGTGGTTCTCCTGACAATCGGTGTAAGGGGCAGAGTGCCCATAGCACAGCGTCTAAATGAAAGTGTCAGCAATAGCCATGGCAAGAAAGCCAGAGAGAACCTAGTGAAGAGATTTTTACACATTGTGGAGTTATGCAATTTAAATAGAAATTGTATTTGTTTGTGTTTAAGCAGATGGAGAATGAGAAGAGTCATTAAAAAGTTCAGATTGCTGTCTTTCCAGTGAAAATAGACCCAATCTGGAATATTTAACCTAAAAATCACATCTGAACAGATTTTTCACATTTGAGGCACACTCTGTAAATTCCAGGTGTCTGATTACACCTGGTCCTCTAGCAGGGTGCAGAGCAGGGCACCTGCTCATACTCACTGTGTCCTACTGGACAGAATGTTTGTCCAAGCTCAGAAACCAAAGCTCTTGTGTGTGGCTCTGGTACAGGACAGGCATCAATTCATGTCTGTCATGATGAGCAGAAACACTGCTCTCACTGCTGGTTGAAGGAGAGGAGCAGCAGTGCCAGTGCTGAGGTGAATCCACATTTCCAGTCACCTCCTTGTGAGGCTTCGTGAGCTCATTTGGAGGGGAGATTTCCCTGACCTGACCCATCAGTGCCACAGCGCCGAAAAATAAAGGAAGTTCAGCATGGGAAAACATGCAGCACCATGGTTTCATTGTCGTAGGATCACCAGCAGAGAGAAGAAGCAAAGCCCCTCAGCCGTGGCTGTTCGTGGGGAGGGGATGCCAGCACGGCCCACCATTCCTTCCAAGGGGAGTGGAAGCCATCGAGATGTCCAACAGATGTGTGGAGGAGCCAGTCTTGTTATCATATGATTGGGATTTTAGGCTCCTGTTGGGCACAGACCAAAGTAAGTCCTGGAACAAGACAGATGATGAACTTGGGCTGTAAAATCCTCTGTGCTCCTCTGCCATTTTGGCCAGTGATCCTGTACCATATGTCAAGTGGGCTGCAAATTCCCATGAAGCAGCAGTTTGCTACACTAGACCTATAACAAGGGAGGTTGTAAAAGGAATAAATGGCAAGTGGAAGGTAGAAATCATGCCAAATGTACAGCACAGGCTTATTAGCAGCAGCACAGCAGCCAAAGGGAGGCAGGAGTTGCATATGGGAGTAGGATTGTGCATGGGGAAAATGGAGAGTGGCAGTACTGCCAAAGGGTTTTTCTTTTCTTTTCGCCACTTCTGAAATACTTTCGACATTCTGGGGTTTTGGAATGCGAGCTTTGTCTTTGTTTTTGAAACCGTGTTTCTGTATTTCTGTATAGAAGGCAAATCTGTTCTGTTGCTCCTTTTCTTGACTGAATCTCTGCACTGCTAAACCACCTTAGGTGTTGTGTGGATATAAGGTGTAATCATAAAATCATGGAATCATAGAGTGGTTTGGGTTGGAAGGGACCTTAAAAATCATCCAGTTCCAGCCCCAGGCTGCAGATGTGAGTCTGGAAGGGCCAAAACAATGAGCCCACTTAACACGACCAATTTCTGCTGCAGGAGGAACTGTCCCAGACATCTTCAGCAAGGTCCAGAAATGTTTTTGATGATGGGAGTTACTGTAACCTCCAGTGGTCCTACAGGCTAAGTACTATTAATTGAAAGCTTTTTAACTCGGTGAATGCCATTTTGCCTAAATCACAAAGTCTTTAGGGAGCAGATCAATTTCAAAAAAATGTCATTTTTAAATTTAGAACTGTCTTTACTATGACTTTAGCAATACATTTCAAATGGTTATTTCAAACTCACGTTCTCTTTTTTTTTTTAAGTAAAAACCAGGATGAAATATTTCAGCTTGTCTGAAATAAGCCAGTAATTTGTAACAATTTCATGCTAACGACTTCATTTCCCAGGAACAATTTAAGCATTGGTGGGGTAGGGAGGCTGCTTTTACAAATACTAACTAAACCCACAGTTTTCAGTGTTGGAACTTCTGTCAGAATAAAAATTCTTTTTGATAGATTTGGAAAGCTATTGGGGTTGGCTTCCATGTTTAGACTATGCATTTTTTCATTTGTCAGGGTTTCATGAAAAAGCCTGGATTTGTGGCAAAATTATGATTAAGGACATTACTGAATTTCTCTGCAGAATTTAAGATTTTAATGTATGAGGAATGTAATAACTGACATGATAAGGCAGTACATTGCTGTTTAAGAAATGTGTGTTTTATGTGCATAAACAAAGAGCAGATCCCAGGCAAGCTGCATTTAAAGACCAGTGATGTTTGCTTGAGGATGAAAATGTAGGGTTAAAACCAGTTACAGTCTGTCAAAACTAGGGGAAAAAACCAAAAAGAAAAAACCCCCCACACATAAAACAACAGCAACAAAACACAAAACAAACAAATAAAAAAAAAAAAGAAGAATATAAACCAAGGAGCACTTGCTGGTTAAATTTAATCCTGTCTGGCCATAACTTGTTAGCCTTTCTCCTGTTGAGTAATATTTGATTGATTTTACTGAGACTGTTTATAATACAGTTTGGTTCACTGATACTGCTGGTTGAATTTCCTCAAAAAAACACACTCTTATTTTAGTCTCATTTTAGTGGTGGTTCCTCTGGCTCACACCAGCATTAAAGAAGGAGCTGTGTGTAATCTTAAGTGTTTGTACATTACTGGACCTAAAGACATAACTTCCTACCTACCTGTACCCTACAGTGTAGCAAACCTGAGTAGTTTAGACAAAATCCATGAAAAAGAAAGAACAGATCAGAGAAATCACAACAGGGGCTGAAAGAAAAAGGAGACAGAAAAATCCATTACAAATGAAAATAATAAAGTCCCTTAAACTTTGAGGAAAAAATAGAGGCTCATTTTGTACAAAGATAGTGAGATGTGTTCATTGATCTTTTTAAGAGTCAAGAAGAAATTGGCCAGCAGCTGAATAAAAGAAAATGAAGTTCCATTAATACAATCCATGGAAAGACAACTTGGGTAAATTGATCAGTGCAGCACAGATAATTTCTAACCTTTCCCTTCTTTGGAGAAGATGTTTGGGGTTTTGTTCTGATTTTTTTCTTCCCTTCCAAAGAGTATAAACAGTTTGCAGCACCAATTTTGAGTGCTTTTTGGATGGCTTTTCTAGCAATAACTGGAGAATTTCTGGAACTAAGCATGGTAATGGCTTTTCTTCCATCTCTCTCCTTCATCACACCCTCGTTGCCTTGAAAAATATCGATACACTGAGAAAGTTTGAGGGCTTTTTTTTCCCTTTTTTTTTAAACTCTCAATTATTTCCTTCTCTGCCTCCTCCTTCAAAGAGTTTTTGGAACATTTGGCAATTTAAAAACTCAGTTATTACTCTGATATCCCCGTATGCCAGGGAAACCTCATATTAACTGAAGTGCAGGAAGAGCCCGAAGGCCGAAAGATGTTTAGTCCTTGCCAGCCCCTGCCACAAGCCTGGCCCTTTACCTTGAGCAGTAAAACTCCTGCCTGTAGCAGTGGCAGTGCTTTCATTTGCATTCTTTGTTTTAGCTAAATGTCAGATGTCCTTGCAGGAGAGTGTTTGAGGCCTGAGACTCCTGCTTCACAGCTGCAGCATCCTTTATCCAGAGGAATTACACAGGCTGAAGGCCCCAACTTCCCTCTTTTTTAAAACTAAATATCCCCAGCTCCCAGAAATGTGATTAAGAAAACAAACTTGTTTATGGTAAAGTAAACCTATGAACTGCAGCTATTTGGAGATATTTCTTTTCCAACTCTGAAAAGATCTCTGAAAATCAAATACATGAAAACCAAACTCGGCACTTGGGATTTGGCATCTTCCCTCAACACCAAGTGCAAGTCTAAAGCTATTCTAATTTTGCTTACTGGGATAAAATGCTGTTATTTGCATGTTAGCCACAAATTAACAATTAGAGTGTGGCAGTTAATGAAAGCAAAGAAGCAATGCAGCACCTTTGTGAGTAGGCTGTAACCCATGTTTATAGAGAAAGCTTTGTAGAGTACCCCTGGGTTCTGTAAATGAAATGGGCCTTTGCATGTGCGGCATAATTGTCAAAACATCAGGCTTTGTAGTCACATACCCAAAATACCCTCCGTCTTACAAAGCTGCATCACATAACTCAGCAGCATAATCATTTTCTTCTCCATGAGCAAGTTGTTCCTTACCCTTGAGACAGCGCTTCATTCAGGTCAGGTATGAAGTTATGTGAAGGTCAGTGTGGGAAAGATCAAACTACACCTGTCTAGATCACACCAGCTCTGCTAACAAAAACGTACATTCCCTGCCTGGCTTGCACACAGAAATACTTACTAAGATCTTACACAGAATGGTAAAATGTTCCACAAAATGATTGGGTACTAAACTCTGCAGAAAAGTCCTCGAAATAAATCATTATCACAAATATTTTAATACAGACATCTCTCTGACACAGCTTTCACTGCATGCAAATATTTAAGCTCATGCTTAAGCTTGTTCTGATATCCCATTGTTGAACCTGCAGAGGCCATTAGTGATTCAGAACAGGATATTATCCACTGACAGATAATCATTGTCTGTTCAGAAACTTCTCGTTTTTCAGTACAGCTGGCGTCTATCAGCTGTGCTAGAGTGGTGCAGGGAGATTTGTACAGTTTAGAGGGCTTTTTTAAGAGGAAGTGTAGAGTAAATATCAGCAATCACCATTTGAGTAGAATTAGCAACAAGCCAAGACTTTCTTTGCTCCTGTTCAGGAAAGAATGACTCAGTTTCCCTATCCTTTATTACTTAAATTACCCCTGCACAGAATTGTTCATGAATCTTTCCATTTAAACCTTAGAATATGTTCTAAAAGCTTACCTTGATAGTTATTTTCATTTTTAATATCATTAAACATAAACGCACGTATTCTAGAAAAGCAAATGGATTAATTAAAGGAAGTGTTAAATGAGATGTTTATAATTTTCATGCAGATGAAATCAGCCTGGTTTTTAGCATGAGGATGTCACATCACACAGACTTCTTGATGTATCTGTAAGGGACACACAAATAAAGAGCTTCATTTCTTCACAAACCCAGTGAACTTCAAATTTTACAAGGCTGTGTCCAGCAGTGAAGTCAAAGTCACGAGGGATTCTAGGAGCTAAGATCACACGGAAGATGTTTTATTACATGATGGGAAAACTGGGAAAAAATGAACTTTCAACCTTTTTTCGTGAAAGCATATGAATACAAAAATGAAGCTGATATACAATAGCAACTAATCACCAAGAAATACAATTGTTAGTGACTTGTGAAAGAAATCACCAACAGATAAGAAACAATTGGAAAATATTAGAATTGGTTTTCTGCATCTACTGTATTTAAGTCTGGAAAGCAGTTTTACTCAGCTAGCTTTATGAGACAATCAGGGATGTTATACAAGAAGGAAATCAGGCCTTCACCTCTCTTGGTTTTTAGGAAGAAAGGAAAGAGTATGTTGGTTAACACTGGGGCACCTTTTCTGCATAGCACAAGAAATAAAGGTTTAAGTAATGATGCCATCAGTGACAAGCACCAGGGGAAGCCAGAACCAGGGGATAAAAATGAATTTGTGGCCTCTCAGAAGTTTTTTCCCTCCAAGATGCCTCTGCCAAAATAGTTCCATTTACATCTGAGTACCTTGCCAAAGCCAAGAAATTATCAAGGCCTTTCTGGAAGTAAATTTTATGCTTACTGCAGGTAAACCCACAGATGAAGGTAATGCTGAGGGATGGGCGTTAGTGATGGAAAAGATCTGAGCCCTGCAAAAGTGGAAGACCTTTTCTTCCCTCATCACTTGCTTGAGCCATGCCATTAGACAGATCTCCAGCCAGACAATACTCAGGTTGTTCTCATTTTGACCTGAGTGTGAAATACACTGTACCAGCCTACCTGCTAATAGTACAGCAGATTGTTTTTCACTGCCCCTGGTTCCCCACAGAGCCTGGCAGCCTCTCCCCGAGTTAGGGAGCCGGGAGTTCTGGACTGCTTATCAGATAAATTGCTGTAGATTCATCATTCTTCATCTCTGTCCCGAAGAAGCAGTCACACATCTGATGTTAATCTTAAAACCATATTCTATATAATAAAATCCCTTGTGAAAGCTCTCCCTACATCATTATATGTTAGAATGACAATATTAATCATCCAATGGCATTTGCTCACCTGCAGCATCATTTCCAAAATCCTCAGAAGTTTGGTTTTTTTTTCTAATGTGGACTTTTCAAGGTTTAATGAAGCTTTTAATGGACTGCATTAAACACCACCCCCAGCCCCCTCCCAATTCATCAAATGGATATATATTCCTTTTTGGAAGAAACATCCTTTTATTTGGCAACAGGTGGACTTCCTAAGAGGGGTTTCCAACTATCTCTGATTTCTGTCACTTTGAAATAGAACCGCTGCATCCAGAAGTGTAGATTTTTTTCTAATAAACATAAAATAAGCTAAACCCATCCAAAATCTTAATCCATTTTGGTACCCAGGCACAGTTACTGCAGAGCCCAGCACTCTGGCAGACATTTAAAGATGGAGAAGTGTAGGTAGACCTGTGTTAGTCACGTAGAACGAGGAGTCAAATTACAGTAAGAAGACTAAAAACTGAGTTTATTTTCATTCTTTTTCTTTTTCTCAGTTTATGCCACAAATGCACCACTTTTGACAGAATGTTGGTTATTATTTTGCCTTTTTTTTCTCCTTGTCTGTTAAATTTAATAGAAAAATCCAATTATTATGGAAGGAGAGCCTTGCTATAATTGTCACAAACAAGTTAGCATAACAATGAAGAGCAACGACTTTCTGAAGTCAAAGAAAGCACTGATTTATGACTGTCTCTGAGGTGTGATTGATATAGAATGTTTTGAAGGAATTTTTTCAACATTTCTTCTTCATTTTACAGCTGCTCCCTCAGATCATCCTAGCTAAAGCATGTTTGCAAAGGAAAGTTGCTTTGGAAGAGGGAACTTTGTACAAATTCATTTTCTTTTCTTTAAAGAAGGGAAAAAAACCCCAACCGAGCCCACAAAAGCCATTATTTAAACAGCCTCCTTTTTAAAATGTTTCCGGCAGATGTTTATGTAGAGAATGTGCTGGAGCTCCTTCAGTAAGACACAGAAGTGACATTTCTTGAGGGTTTTAGCTGGAGAATTTGTCTTTCACATCATGTCTTTAAACATCTGCAAAAGGCAACAGAATCTTTATTATCCTGCTAACTTGAAGAAAGGCGCAATGCACAGTCCTGAGTCCTTAAAAGATGGTGTTTAATGGGACTGACAGATGAGAAATATCCAGCTCTAATGTTTTCCTTCAGTAGAAATTCACCTCTTGACCTTATGGCTCCAGAGTATGGCTGCTGCCTTCTGAAAAAGAACATTTCCTTCCATTCAGATGTGCTTTCTGTGGTTTTGTTGTTTTGTTTTTCCATATTGCTCAGTTATCTGCTTTAGGGGAAGGTATCAACATCAGGATTCAAGCAAAAATGAGATTATAAATACTGCAAGCACACTTGTGCTAGGTCTGCTTTATGGCACTTGTGCTTCCAACCCTCTTTTAATTTCCTCAGTTGGATATTTTTCTTCTTCCTCACAAAAATCAAAGCTACCTTTTCTTTTAAATGGATTTTGAAGGAGTGGTATAATTCAGGCTTTCCTATGCGTTGGCTTGAGTTTCGTTTATTTGCTGCTGTGCTGAGAATACAGACCGGGGCCATTGCTCAGGGCTGCCCACGTTGGCCCTTCTATCTTACAAAACAACATTTTTAAGAAGAATCCAATCTATCTTTTGGTTTCCTGGTTTGTTTCAGATTCAGGTTGGAGAGGGGCAAGGTTTGATTGTGGGGTTTTGTACTTGGCTTCTATTGTATTTCAGTTGTCGAAGTTTTTTTCCCTCCTCCTTCTTTTTTTCTTTCTTTTTTTTTTCCCCTTTTTTTTTTTTTTTTTTTTTTTTTCTCCTCCCTGAAGGGTTTTCTCTGGGAAAAGTTTTCTGGGCTTGCATCCAGCCAGTGTCACAATTCACAGCTGTACTGTTTGATTCAAGTACTTCAAGCTGCCAGTGAGGTAGAGCCAAATGAGATTAAGGGGTTTTTTATTAAAGCAAGCACCCGCATGTGCTGGTATGGCCAAGGCTACGTCAGGCGTTCCAATACGAACCCCAATTTCTGCAGACCTTTAGTTCTCAGGCATAAAATATTTATGCCAGGCTGAAACCTGACCTAGATGTACTCATCTGGGAGGAGCTGTAACTCTTTGGAAAAGAATGGTTTGGTTTTTATTAAGTTACAGCTTCAAGAAAGGAAAATGTACAGTTTCTGGATAAGCAGATAAAAAATATATATATATCGAGATTTAACTGTGTATGTTAAAGACAGCAACAGGCATAAACTAAACAGATCTTTGAAATGATGGATTTTAAGGGAAGACAGCAAGAGATTTCTCTGTTAGCTCCCTTCTCTGGCACATAATGGATTTGAACCCTCCGTGCTGGTCAAACTCGGACACACCCAGCACTGCCCGCCCCGTTCTGCCTCCTCCACCCCAAACGTCACCTCTGGGGCACAGCCGCAATGCCCAGACTTTTATTTCACTTTTTCACTTGGGAGAAACCATGCAGAATCAGTGATGAGAAACTAAATACCACTGTTACTTTTATTTCGGATGTGAGCCAAAATCTGAACCCACATTTTCAGAGAGAAATGCATTTTTAAGCTCCCTTTCCTTTTGAAAAGCACCAAAATTAAAACTGTTCTTTTTATACTGATTCTTATCTTTTGTGTCAACATTTCTGAAGATAAATGAATTGATATTTTAAACATAGGCATGCACGTGTCAATGGAAAACATGATGTGCTCTAGTAGATCTGATCAAAAATGTTTAAAAATAAAATAAGGAAGAAAATTAGAAGCTTTACAGAAAAAAAGAAACACCACCACTCTAATCTTTTTTTTCCCCCTAACTTTGAGCCAGCTATAAAGTGGATCAGAAAGTTTTGAAGGTGATTGACATTGCAAATTTTGGAATTCTCAGACAGAAGTAACCTTTTTTAATACTAGATCACCCTTTTTCTGTCCATTTTGCTCCGCTGTGTTACTGAGCCCCTCGTAGAATCATATGAAGCCATTCCCCCTTGTCCTGTCCCTCCATCCCTTGTGCCAAGTTCCTCTCCGGCTCTCCTGGAGCCTCTTTAGGCACTGGAAGTGGCTCTGAGGTCTCCCTGGAGCCTTCCCTTCTCCAGGTGGGCACCCCCAGCTCTCCCAGCCTGGCCCCAGAGCAGAGGGGCTCCAGCCCTGGAGCATCTCCATGTTCTCCTCTGGACTCGCTCCAGCAGATTCAAGTTCTTCTCCTCAGAGCTGCTCCCAATCCATGCTCTGCCCAGCCCGTATTTATGCTTGGGATTACCCTGACCCACGTGCAGGGATACCCCATCCCCATCTCTGCTGCTCACATAAGCTCAGCAGCGTAAAGACTGAAATGCCGAGAGACTGCTGAAGTCTACGAGACTCTGAAATCAAAGGCAGCAACATTAATATTCTGTGCAAATGTGAAGAAGCCATGAAAGCTTTGTTTGTTGCTAAAGAAACCAACTAAATCAAACAAGTTGAAGAAAACAAAGACTTGTATAATTGTTTTAATTAAAACTGCCACTTATTCCAGAAAAAAAAACGCAGCACAGTCGTGCTCTCCAAACATTTCTTGCTTAGACTCGCATGCTCAAAATCTATGTATAATAAGTGAAATAAAACATTGCCAGCCATTTTCCAGTCCCGTTTGACACAAAAGCTCCAAAACAAATTGCAAGAAACCCATGCAAGACTTTGTGATGTTTACTTCAGATTTTATCCAAGAGGAATTTATGGAACTTGCCATTCAACTGCGAAAGCATGTTATCTCAAATGAAATGCAACGCTCCTTAAATCTTCAAAGAGCATCATGGCATTTAGCCATAAAACTCACTGTGACTTTAGACATTCAAAAACAGCATTAATGCCAGGATCTGGCTGCCCTATGTGGTTATTTTAAGCCTCCATGGGCACAAACACTTTCCTGGGTCTGGGCCCTCCATACGTTCAGTCTCTGGTAAAAGCCATGCGACTGCTTTGCTTTTCACAAGCTGCTTATCCCCTTCACCTTCCCACTCCACAAGGTTATTTTGGCATCTCAAAATAAGTCAGATACAGAAGGGATCCTGGTAGTTTCTCGGCTTCTGGATCCAAGCTCCTGTTTTTTAATGCAAAGTATGAAAGATATAAATATATCTTAATTTTAATTGAAGGAGAATGTCTGACCTTTCTACAAAATAGTGTCACATGAAGCTCCTGTATTTCTTGTGACCTTTCCAATGCTCATTAGGCTTTTAAGCATGCAAGTTCAGCTTAAATTTGAAATATTTTGTCTTCCTCAAGTACAGACTGGCTTCCAGTGCAGAATTTGGTCCCACATTTCACTGCTAATATATGAACCCAGCACGTTGTCACTGTATGGCAAAGAGGCAGTTATAAAGTCTGAAACATACTTGTTTTCTCCTCGCAAATAATCTGTTCAGATACTGCAGTTTGGCTGGAGCCTGTCTTTTATCTCCTTTTCTCAGTACTTTAGGAGCTCTTTATCTTCACCAATACTTGGATTTGTGTACAGGAATGTTGGGAACCATTTTTTGTATCTATCAATTCGTTATGTCATTTCAAAAATCTTTTTATATTTTTTCCATGCTTCCTAAGCATTAGCATTTTTAAACCTGAGAGAAGAGGGGGTGACTTTTAGAAACATCCTACAGGAAGCCATAATTTATCAACAAAATAGTTGCAAATTTCTTCTAAACGTGTTATGTTGAGCTCTCTGGAGACTGTAAAGACGCTTATAGTAACAGCTTTTTTTTGGTCTTTTCTTTCTTTTTTTTTCTTTTTCCAGTGGCTGGATGACTGAAATAATTTGAAGTCTGTTTTTACTAGAACCTGATCACCACCTGTTTGAGTGAAGAAACTGAGGACTGTTTGAAAGTAATGCCTTTGGCAACACATACACCTTGCTCAGTCTGTCTCACATCTTCATTTTATCATATAAAAGGCTTTTCCGAGTGTTGCCTGAGAACAGTGAAAACCTCATTATGAGCTGAAAACTGTTGGGGATTTCAATGTTGATAATGAAAATCTTATTTATGGAATTGCTGAATACGCAAAGAAAGTCTAAAAAGCAACGGCCCACTAGATGAAATAATAGTCCAAGGGAAAAGGAGTAATGTAATCACATCATTCCTGTTTTATAATGGCCATTTCCTTGCACAGTCATATTGAAAGAGAGTCAGAGAACTGTAAGGTGCAGTTGTTTCTGGTATCTTCCAGGCTGGTTTCAGAACTCACATAAGTTTCCTGTCCAGTTAATATTTTGGTAGTATGCAAAAGGTGTGATCTGTCAGAGATTGCTGAAGATCTGGAAGCATTTTTCTGCCTTTAGGCTCGTGTAAGGAAAGGTGTGAATCCCCACCAGAGAAGGAAGAAAAAAATAATTATGGAACATGAAACTCCCATAGTTTTCTAAAACTGGGCTAGGTCCTCTCATGGCTTGTGCTGTAAATCCATGGTAGTGTAAGAAATGGTAAATACAGATTTTCTGTGACTAAATCCATCAGGTACATGCAAAGCCAGGACATGTTTACCAGGGAAATGTGTGTTGTAAGGGAGTAAAAGCTATACAGTTTCCTGACTCTGCTTCATTACATGCTTTTATTCCACTGAAATCAGTAATCATGTCAGAATAGAGCTGGTAAAATATGGTGGGAAATAAGGGCCTTTAATACAAGCCTCTCAGCCTGTCTGTCCTTTTATATGGCACCTCCCGACACAGTGTCTGAGTGCAGAGTTCTTCACCCTCATCTGATTTAAAACTTAAAATGGATGTGGTGGAGACCTCTCGTCCGGAGTAAACTGCTCGAGATGAATCAGCTGCTCAGATTGGCCTCACAGAAATGATAATGGGGTTCTGTGTTCACAGCTGAGTTATTTAAACTGTCTGATTTGGTCCACGGCTTCCTTGGACATTAATAGGTTGACTGCTATGTCGCTGAACTTGGTGCACGAGAGGTCAGCCTTTGAAAAGCTAAATAAGGTAAGTGCAAACCGCAGCGCGTTCCCGGCGACACCGCGCGCTCCGAGCGCTCCCGGAACCCCGCGGAACCGCTGCCGCTCCTCAGCGCCTTCCCATATCTGATTTCAAAGTGGTGGATCCTTGGATCGATGCTTTGATTTTGATCTCCCCTCCACCAGGAGATTCGGGGCTTGCTCGCATGTTACAAACACATGCTCCTGCTGGTGCATCTTGAGGGAGGAGGATTGGAAACTTCTTAGGAGGCAGCTTTTCATCGGCGAATGCAGACTTAGATGAATTGGAAAGATTTCTCTGGACTACAACAATTTTGCTGAAATTGCTGAGAAGCAGCATTATCAGGCAAGGACACTTTTCTTCAATAAAGATAGAATGCTTCAGCTGACTTTTGTTTGATTATATTGTAAATTCTAACGTACTGTTGTGCACACCTTGAAGCCATTAAGGCAAAATGAAGAATTCAAACGGGATCAAGATGAAATGTTTTCTACTGTCCCAAACAAAGCATAATTCAATTAAAGTACCTTTGATGATCTCTACACTGCAGCAATTTCATTTTTGAGATATATTTCATCATTTAGATTAATACTCTTGCTTGAAAGAAAAGCAAATTTTGGCATGCTGATACTTCCTGCAGACCCAGCAGCCCATGAGAGGGATTGGAAAATTCAAACTAAGAGCATCTCTCTTCCCTTTCCCCAAGACCTCTCTTTGATGCAGGACCATGGCAGGGGGGAGAGGAGAGAGAAAGATAAGAATTGGGTTTATCGTCTATAAATAGAGACAGCCCTTCACACTCACTTTCTTGAGAAGTCTTAGAGCACCAGGGGAAAGAAGAACAAAATAAATCTAAGAGATGCTGGGAAAGTTCTGTACATTTCAGGAATGTTCAGAAGCAAAGTTCCCTCTGGCAGCCCAAGTTCAGAGGCTTATTCTTTAAAAAGACACCATCAATTGGTTTCTCAAGTTTAATTCTGTCCTGTGTCTACCAGCTGGAAAGTCTGTTGAGCAATAAGCATAAATGGGTTGCAGAATATAAATCATTGCCCCTGACAGCCAGGGGAAAGCATCACTCCATGTTTTCTACTGACATGGTTGTGGTTACTGCAGATTCCTTGTGCAGAATCTTGGGGAGAAGCAGCACCTTGGTTCAGGCCTAGATTTTTAGATTATGGGAGTTACAAGCTGAAAGAAATTGTTAGGAAGTTCAGCAAAGGAAGGTTATCATCACACTTTGACCTAAAATGGAATAAAAGTGTCCACTGCTAAGGGACCTAATAGCAAACCTGTCAACATTACTCAAAAATATTTTTAAAAGAATTGTTTTATATGGACTTTGCTATATTGGATTTCTTCCTGCTTGTCTTTTTCCTTTGCTTTTTTTTTTTTCCCTGTAGGTGAAGAGGATGTGAAAAATATACCATACATGGAAATCTGTGAATCCTATGGTGGCATCTGTATTAAAGGATCATTTTGTGGGAGGTAGGCAAATAGGCCATTGCTGGTATTGATTAAAAACAGTCTTATGTTAAAAAAAAAGAGATAACAAGAAGCCTGTCCTCTAAACCAACAAGCAAGTGACACCCAAGCCAGGAAGCTCAAAAGCAACAAAATAAACCTTATTGCAAAACCTGGATTCGGTTATTAATTGACTGATTTCCTACCAATAAGAGCACACTTTCAGGCTGGTGGGCCCAATGAGAGGTCCTTGAAAGCCCAAACTGAACAAGCATGTGAAATATTTAAGGCCACATTTTTATATTTATTAAAAACAGCCTAAATAATTAAACTAGTTGATTCACTAGTGGCTTTCAGGCTCATGCCCAGAGTGAAAGGTCGTGACCTGACATACCAGGGCCCCACTTGGTACTGATGATTGACAGGAAAAGGAAATAAGTGGATATCTTTCACGTGGGAATCACAGCTTGTAGCAACTATGAGCAAGTGGGCTATTTGGACTTTGTGGGAAAACTTAATTGTGTTATTATTCAAAATCTTCGTTCCCAAAGTTGGTTCAATGGTGATTTATTTACTTATGTGATAAAACAGCTGTGTACTGTAATAAAATACAGGTCACTTGCTGATGTTTAATGCGCAAAAGTGAGGATATGTTTGGTTTCTTTTACTTTGAACTTACAATCAAGCTAGGCAGCAGGGATGACTTTGAATTATTAGGAATTTTCTGTTAGTGTATTGGAAATATTCAGTGTTCTCATCATAGTATATATTTTTCAGTGCTTGGTTGTGGAGAAGGAGGAAGGCACCATACACTGAAATATGAGTGCCTCTCCACCATATGCTTTCATTATTTCTTTATAATGATAAAAAGGGGCTGCATTCAGTGCCAGACAATGTCATGGCCCCAGAGATTTCAGTGGCCTGTAGAAAAAAGGAGAAAAAAGCATTTATGATATGAATGAGGATTTGAAATGGCTTTTTAAAAAAAGGCCTAAGATCCACTTTCACCCTAAATTCTGAAATCACTTGAAAGATGTCTAGATGCGGGATTGAAGAATAGCAACTTTCCACCAGGCTCTGTTTTATATGCAGGATCGCTGCCATCTTCACCAGGCTTTGTTCGGAGGTCAGATAATTGTACCAAGCAATAGGTCACAGTCTAACTTCACATATTGTGTGATTTGTTCTAGCAGTGAACCCTGTCATCTTGATCCAGAGGACATATTCTTTGCCCCAGTCATTTACAAGTTAGCCAAGGGATGCACTTTTGTTTATCGCTCCAAGCTGAGAAGTTCAGTGGGTTTTGTGTCAGCTGCCCTGTCACTGTGCCTTTCTGCTCATTCCCCAAAGTGTGGGCACGACGTGAACTGGGCTGGGCTGCAGCTCCGTGCCGCACTCCAGGGATTTTGTATCCTTTTCCAGAAATGCCGTGCGCTGCCGGTTCCTGCAGCACTGTGTCTGGGCTGTTGGGTGGTAACAGTCCATTAAAAGTCTCATTAAGTCAAAAGTAGTTTTACCCCCGAGCAGGCCATGGTGGGGAAGGTTTGCATGTTTCAGCTCAGTGTGACACCACATTTTGGGTGGTAAAGCAGGCGGTACTGGCATTTCCCTCAGACTATCTCCACTTCTTTTCTGAGTCTTTCCTCCTGTCTTTTTCTCGATACAGAGCAGAGCAGCTCTGCTTGGGAAGCTTTGGAAACCTTGCCACTTGTGCCACAATCTCCAGGAGAATTTTAAGCCTTAAAATAATCTTATTCTAACACCAGTAAATAAGCCCAGTTACACAGTAAATCAAGATAAAAGTTGCTTCACAGAGTAAGAGCTGGTGGCATTTCTTTTGCATTGTTTTGATGTTATTCTCTCATATTTAACATCTGGCAATAGTGCACGATATTTTACCCATAGTACAGACATCAGATTCTTCCACAGGAGTGCAGCTCTGTGAGAAGTAAATCATAATCACTGGCTGAGAAAGGAAATCAAGAAAAATGGGTCCAGGGGCAAAAACATGCTCAAAATTGAAAACCTTTCTGCAGCAATACCAACCTACTTCCTCTGAACATTTGAGCAGAAGGGGGAGGTACTCAGCTCTCTCAGTACTTTATGTACGTCCCTTGTCCTGAAAGGAAAGGCCTATTAGTAACCCAAACCCAGCCAATTTCCAGAATTTATTCACTCACAAAATGGAGATCCTGCAAACTGGAGACCAGCTATCACCAGAGCCGTCGATGAAGTACCAGCTGCAGATATGTGGAAACTTGTCCCCGTGTGTTAGAGGCCACAGTGTGACCTTGTGTGGCCCATGAAAGTGTTTAAAAATCACGATGACACTGGGTTCTGACTGACTTTGTCTAGATTCAGCCTGAACATCAAGAGGAAAAAGGCTCTGTGTCCCGTGCCAATTCTCTGATCTTTCCATTCCTCTCCTCCTCCCCACCTCCAGGCTCTGTGTCTCAGCAGCTCCCTGAAGTGAGCACCATGACATGAATCTGGAAGTGAAGAAGCCCACAACTCTTCAGAAAAGAGCAGTTATTCTTAGCTTTGTTTTGCTGATGTTTTTCTTTCTTCCCCCCTCCTTCTTTTTTTAAAGAAAACAGAAAGCCTGCCAAAATTTGGGCTCTTTGATGTGCTTTGGAAAGAAAAACAATGCTATCTATCCAAGTCCTCTGAAGGGAACAAAAATATGTCATTTTAAGGCATGAATTACTTGAGAAGAACAATCAATACATTTCACAATTAAAGATGGTCAAAAGTTTTTGAATGTTTTTCTGGAAATTGTTTATTAGGAAAATTTCTGAGATATTTGCCTGTTTCAGTTATACTTTCTTTGTGAAAATTTCCTGAATTACAAGGTAAGTAATTACCTTGTAATTACAAGGAAAGGCAGGAGGGGGAAGAAAGAGGAAGACACTGATACTTGCTATAGAATATTCAATAATCTAATAATATCTTGGAGGGATATTCTAGACCCCATCCAAGCTTTTCTTCTGTCAGATTGCATTGAGTATGTGAACCTGCCTTGTCCATTTTATTCATCCTACTTTGGGATGAGTAAAACAGTTAGGTCATAAAGGCATTATCTGTTCTGTACTGTTTGTTTGTTGATTCAGCTTTCAGTGGACACGTTGCTTTATGAAACTCTTCAGCTGTAAATGAGACACTGACTTCATTGTCTCATACTTAAGAAATTTGCTTTAGATGGAAGCGTCCCAGGTCGGAATCTTTGGCCAGTAAATGTAGGGGAGCTTTTGAAGCTGCAGCCTTGGAAGTCATAACATAATAACTAATCTTCTGTTTGCCCTCTATTTTTAAGTTTTCTCCTCCATCACCCCAACAAATCTTGAAAGAGCTGATTTATGCAATGAGAGTTTTTGACATTTTTATTAAGTCCAGGCACTTAATAAAGACATTCTTTCTTCAGCGTGATTAAATTGAGGTAAAGAAGCACTTGTGCTATTTCTCTCTTCTTATTGAAGTTTTTAACAGATTTCCTTTCTTGCCTTCCTGTGACAGGGCCTGTTACATCACTTCCATGATCTCCTCTCACCTTCCACTGCAATGGCTATATGGGAAATGCATCTGCTTTTACAACTGAGCTTTAAAGAGGTTTCTATCTATATCTACTATTTCTGGTCCAGCGTTTTTAAAAAAAAAGAGTACAATTTAGACATAGACCACATGGAATGTTGCTTGAGGTTGGTATGAAGGAGTTTGTTCTCTCATTGCCTATGCAGCCCTTTCTCCATGGATTGGGACAGTTTACTTGGAAAGATCAGGGAAACCTAGAATGGTTTGCCTTGGAAGTGAGCTTAAAGATCATCTCGTTCCAAGCCCCCTGCCATGGGCAGGGAAGGTCACTCCCTACCTCAAGTTCAGACTACTTTCTGTGAGAAAGATAAAGAAGCCTGACTTTCAGAAGAAAGGTATTTGTTTCCTGAAAGTTTCTTAGTTTGACTTTGAACATCCAAAAATTTGAGACTTCTACAATATCTAATCACCCTGTGAAGTCCAGACCAGGATTTCAGACTTTGAGGATAGCAAGTGAATGCCTTAAATTAGAGGTTTCAATTAGAGAATATTAAATTCTCTTCTGTAACAGGAGATGTTTTAGGAGAAATGGGAATAGCCAGGTGGGAGTAATTGGTTTTGGAAGAGTCGAATGTGGGAGCTCTGCGCAGCACTTTCTTTTATTATGGCTGTTTTCCTTCCACAGCTCAGGAAAACTCATATTCATGCACAGCCTTACACTTCACTGGGATTCCCTGACTTGGAGACTGTCAGCATTGGCTTATTATACAAGCTCTTTGTTTTATCCTATACAATACATCTCGCCATACACAATTTGGCCTCTTAACCTGCCGTGAAATATTTCAAGGGCTTGTTGCTGGAAGACGTCGTCTCTCTTCGCTGTGATTTGTGCAGCCGCGGCTGCATTTTCCTGACAGCTTATAATGATTCGTGGTGGGTTGCAGTACAATGAACTCATGCTGCAGAACAGCACACTGAAAAAGATCTTTCAAATTATTGTTCCGGTGCAAAAGGTGCCCAATCACCTTCCACCTGCGGATTAGCCGGTTGCTATAGGAACGCACTGTAGCTTTTCAGTGCTGCGCCACTGTAGTGCCCAGATTACTGACTCTGACAAACACAATAGGGGGAAAGAATCACGGGTTATTAGTGCTGCTGATGATGTGGTGTTATAAACCTGGGGTGGCACAGAGCGGATGAATAGAGCAGGAGCCTTGAAACGCGAAGGACGGGAGGAGGAGAGGGAGCAGAGTGAAGAGGAGCTAAAGTCATCGCTACGGAAATGTTGTCTTTGATCTCATTTTCCACTCTGAATAGATTATTTTCATAATATAATGCCAAATGCAAGCAATGCTGTAACTGATGGCAGAGCCGCTGGTCATGTCTTTATCTTAGTAGGGGGCTGCTCCTCCTCCCTTCCCTTTTCTTCCAGTGAGTAATGAAATCTGAACCTTTTCATTCCTGCAGGATTAACTCTGACCAAGGTCAGAGCAGCTAGTCACCAATATTCTTCATAGGTGAGTCAGGCCTCCTGCATGCCTGGGAAATATCACCTGAAACATCCACCTACGCACGGGACTTTAACGGGGAATTTTGCAGCGTCAGAAACACGGAGTGAACAGCTGAGATCAGGTCTCTGTCTACTTTGGTGGCCATAACTGAGACTCAGGAGTTTATGCTGCTGAGCACCCTCCTGCAGAGCGAGCTGCCTGTGTGTTTCATAGGGGAGAAATAACTGCTTGCAGCTCTGATTTGTAGATGGTCTAAAATTCCCAGAAATAGTTTTGCTACCAGTTGTGCTTGGGCAGGGTGAAGCGGAGGAATAAAATATACACTTGTCCATTGCTTGTGTGCCTTGAGCAAAACAAGCTGTGTTTAGTCACAAGTTCACCAGATGGTACTCTGGGGGTTATTGCTGTTATATTACATTACTGCAATATATTAGACAAGGCACAGTGATTCATTCCCTCTCCCCAGTGCTTTTGGAGGCTGTTTCCCTCCCAGTGGAAGCACAGCTGACCCTGCTGCTCATGACCCTTGGGCTCCTGTTGGTGCACGGGCAGGAAGCACCAAACCTTTCTAAAGACTTGGCTTGCACTCAGCTCTGCGCCCAGGGAAGTGGCTCCACTTTCTAATTTGAGCCAGCTGATTTGGGACACCTTTTTTGTAAGCCCTGGGTGCCTCCTCCTGTGCTCCAACCCCACTTGTTTTGCCTTCTCACTGGAGCCTCCCCGACTTTGCAGTTGGACCCACAGGACCCTCTAAGCAGAGAATGGCCTTGCTCAACCCCTTGTTTGCAAAGTGGTCTGAAATACACAGTTTGCACTGTACTTACAGCGCCCCAGAACTATCAAAACACCACAGAGAGGTATTGTTTTCCTCCACTTCTGTTACTCTGTAGGCTGAAACCCTCAGTCCAGTGAATTATGTGCTAGCTGACACCTAAGAACCCATCCTGGCCTGGTGCCACATGTGCACGCAGGGCATAGGTGCTGCTGTTGGTCAGCTGGACGGCCCCTGGGACCATCTGCCACCCCTCTTTGGCCTCTCTGCCTCCACCATTATGTTCACTGACCAGCTGCTTTTCCTCACTGCCCTTGACAAAGCTCCCAAGCCACAGCCACCCCTTGCTGTAAGAGGAGACAAAGAAATGCCACAGCCCCTCACTCCCAGTGGCCTTGAGGTTCTGGTGCTCCGAGGCCATGCCCTGATCCTGGGATTCCTTCTGCTCTCCAGCGCTGTCCTCCTGGTGCCAGGACACTGGCTTTAGCATCCCTGGTGCTCTCCCCCAGTCACAAGCTCAGGATGAAAATTTACTTCAGGTTTGCCTGAGGCATCTAAAAGAGTGATGGAACAGGTTGGTCTGAACGTGCTTGGATCAGAATTTCACCACAGGTGTTACTGTAATTTCAGGCAACTTGAAAACTGCAAATTGGGCCCTCTGTCCCTTAGATTATGCTTTTCATTTAATGATCCTCTGGAGGAAAATGTATTTCCCGGGCTGAACTCCTGTCTGCAAATTTAGAGGGACAGAACACACGCTGCCTCTTTAGTTTTAAGTGGCTTTAAATGGGGACGTGGGATGGAAATTGAGAGAGACACCTAACCAGGGAAGTAGGGAAATCTAGCTCCAATAAAATAATGGGAAAATCTTCCATCACCATCGTCACAGGTATACGTGACCTTAGCAGAGCTCAGGAGTGCTATGGAAGCAGCACTGCAACACTCCTGTTATGCCTTATTTTTTTATCAACAATGTTCTCCTCCACTTTGACGTCAGCTTCAAGATTGCTCACTGTGATGTGCTGCACCTTTCATATTTTCTTTCCAGTCATAATATTGCTTCAGTCGTAACCTCAGCACTTTGAGGAATAATTGTCCCTGACAAGGGGGTGAATCACTGGCAGAGAGTTGATAAGCATTACATACAGATGACAGAAGTCAGGACATATCGGATTACTGCTGTGAATATAATAAAAGAGAGCCTAAACACTTTGGCAGCTCAAAGACAAGCCATTTCATAACTCTCTAGTGGGGCTATTATCTTCCATTTACTGCCACTGATAACCAGGTTGCAACTGTCTCTCTAGGATCTAGTTACAATTCACTTAACACTTAGAGGACCAGACATACTGGAGGACACTCAGATGAGGATAATTTCTTAAAGATCATTTATTTTTAAATTTTTATCTTCCTTGCTTCCCCTCTTTATAGTGCGATAAGAACCTAAATCAGGAAGCTTTGAACTTCTTTGGGGAAAGGAGAGTTCATGGTCATCTTCCCTTTAATCTTTCACTCCTGAGTTTCTTTTGAAGCCAGTTGTTCATATCCAGCTGAATAAGTGACAAGCAGGTTTCCACCTCTGTTACTCTTGTAATACACACACCCAGACCTAAAAGCTCGTTCTGATACTGACTCCGTTAGGTTTACACGTAGGTGTTATGCTTTTATTTTTGCAGCCAGGAAGGGGCACCTGAGCTTACAGATCAGGGGGTGTTGGTGTGTATCAGTAACAGATAATTCACAGCAGTGCCAATTACAATCCACACTGGTGGAGTCTGGCTACAGATGATATTTATATGCACTGCATCAGATTTTGTTTCAAAACCTCACTGTCTAAGAGGAGTTTAACACTTCGTGCTCCTAGATATCAAAATTCTCTCTTTTAGGCTAAAGAGAAAAAGAATTATTTGGCTGTAGCAGAAATCTGGTAAATCAGCAGCGATTCTCCTTACTAGCCAGAACACCACTGAGAAATATTTATTACTCTTAGAGATAAAACCCTCTCTGTGTGAAGGGAAATTCTGTATTCTGCAAAACTTTCTTTCTGTATCCATACCATGATCAGCAAATGTAAGCTCTGCTCAGCTTTCAAAATTCGAGGTGTTTTCAGATGTAAGACAAAAGTTGTTCCATCCTTTCTCAGCCTGAAGATTGGAGCCTTCTTTAAGTTTGGCCACATAAATCCATTCCAGTCTACCAGAACCCTCTTCCCCGCCACTGGGGGAGGAGTATCTTTGCCAAAGATGGATCAGGATGATGGGAGGACAAAAGCTCAGTGCTATTGGCAACTCAGAGTTTGTGCATTTATAAATGTACCCCTTATCCCATGCAAAAGTGTTCTCTTTACATTCCCATCACTGGAAGCTCTGCAAAGAAGCCTCTTTACATGTGTCTGAAGGGCCAGATTTGGTGATCTGGAAACTAAAATGTCCTTCTGCTACTTCTTTAACCCACAGTGCAAACTTTACATCTTAGCTGGCCAAAAATAGGTCCTTACTGCTGTACCTAAACCACCACAGATCTGTTTTGGAGAGAAATTGTACCAGGCTTTCTTAAACTGCAAACAATTAGCAATGCTTAATTAGCAATTGCCTTTTCAGTATGATTTGCATCTCTGCCTGATTTTTCACAGCACAAGTCCTCTTCTGCTACAAGGAACCTGTAAAGAACCACAGCAGTTAAGGAGGGAGGAAAAAAGTTCAGTTGTTGTTGAAACAGTAATTCGAAGTGGTTTTCTCCTCAGGACTTCTGGATCTTACCACTGACTTTTTAGCAGCCAGGGAAAGCCAGGTGAATACCTCTCTGCCCTGCTTTATCCACCTGCAAAACAATCATGGTCGATCTTACCTGCTCCACCACTTTGTCACGTGGTGCACCCAAGTAATATCTGTAAATTGCTGTAAGATGTTGAGATCAAGGGATGCTGGAAGTGCCAAGTGTTGTTGTTGTTATTGTATTAACAATGTTGGCTGTTTTCGCTGTTCATATGGTAGCCTGGCTGGAATTGGGCAGGAAGCCCAATAATACCAACAACCAACAAGAAACTAAAATAAAATGTTTTACTTAATGAGAGCCTCTGTTTAATCAGAAGCCTGTGTAATTATGTCACAGAGGGCTAAGGATCTAATGTTTTCCTAATACATTTGCTTTTAAAGGGACGATTAACCCGGCATATTTCAAGATGATAAGCTGCTTCTTTGTTCAGTTCCAGTTATTTTTTTCTGCATTCCCTGGTGAGTCCAGAGAGAACCTGAGAGTCAGAGGATTTTTCTTAATTGCACCGTAACTATCTTATATGTTTGATGCTGGAGTATTTTCTAAAGACACAGGTTATTAGTCCTGGGTTGGATGGGTTTGCAAGAGAATTCAGATGCTGAATTTATTCTGGTTTGGCTCCTCTGAGGCATGGCATACATTACAGAAAGCCCTCAGTATTCCTGCCTAAAACAGTCAATATTCTTAGCAAGCAGTTCGATCAGGAAGAAGGAATAAAACTCTGCCTTACCTTGAAATAAATATATCTTGGTTTAAGTATTAAAGATTGGTTTTGGCTTACTTCTGAATGTTATGTTTCCACACACATTTTGCAAGATCTATGCACGTGTCTGTCCAGTCAGTTGTTTTCATACATTTTGAAGAGAATAATAAGCAAAAAAGCTCTTTATCTCCTAAAGACCACTGTCTTAAGAGATGTTAAACATCAGTCCATGTTGAGATTCCAGGAAACATATTTATGCTACGTGAGATGGAGCAAATTACTTTGTCACATACATGAGATTCTCTCTGTGAATAGGTTATCTAAAACACATTGTGTCCACACCTTAGAGATGTCTGATCAGTTCTGTTCTTAAAGATCTGAGTGTAAGAGATCCCACGGGCCCTCTGGGGAATTTATCCCAGCATTTTGCCAGGAAGGATATCTGCTAATATCCAAGCAGGCTCTTCCAGGACAAGATTTGGTTTGCCACAAAGGATGGAAGGATGAGGATGGAAGACACTCCATTGGCTTCCCCTTTCTCTTGTAAGTACTCACCAACATGAACCTTGTGTTTATGGTGTGCTGACACTGGGTGTTTGCTCAAATTCTGCCACAGTTTGGTTTGTGTTTGTGTTTAGGTGTGAGAATGGCGAGGATGGGTTACCTTTTTCATGTAGTATGGTAGTCCTACATATCCCTGATTGCTGCAAATTGCTTTTAAATGGACAAAAAAAAAATGGAAGCAAAAAAGATGTGCCTCCTTTTATATCAGCTATTGGCCACACGGGAATTTGGTAGGAAGGAAAGAGTTAATAATATTATTATCAGGTCAGCAACTTTGAAAGGCTCTTCCACTTTGAAAACCATTTTCTTAATTATTTTAAGTTAACACTTAAATGCATAGAAAAAAAATCACGTGTAATCTGAAACCCCAGACTTGGGGACAGGACTGGATTGAGATAACATTAAAGATTTTATTGCTGTTACATTATAAATTATTTCTATTATGACGGCCCTATGGGTATTACATTCTGTCAGTTCGCTTTCACTGTTACATCACTTAATGTTATTAACACACTTTAGGGTATAACATTACAGTTTTATTGTGGAAACCTTAAACACTTACATCCAAAGTACTGAATCAAGTTATTATCCTAGCTGACCAGATCTGGTCTATTATCATTTTATCACTCATAAAAACCTGTGATTCAATTTGATTTAACACTTGAGGAAAAATCATGGCTCATATATGCTTAAACCTAGTTGCAATATTAATACAAAGCAACACATGGATGACTTCATTTTATTAAAGCTGAGGTAGCCCTGGGAACTGCATTTATGATTTTTATGCCACATGAGAAATTTGATCTGACCTGTTGCCATTTGTGATTCTCCAGTAAACTGATAAGGTTTTCTCACCAGTATATTAAAGAACTGTGAACGTTTTACCTTTCTTACTGCATTCATTAGACACTCAGAAACCATAAATTCATCATAATGCCCTAACCACAGAAATAGGTGCTCTCCCTGTCTTGGAGTCCTACCTTACAGACTGGAAAAATGTTGCACTTTGGAAGGCAAACTGAGTTTAATAGTGGAAAAAAATTAGGTCCTCTTTTCTGTGCAAAACAACTCTGTATAGTTCAACAAAGCTCTTTAACCCTTGCACAACATTTAGAGGGAGAAGTTGATCCGCTGAAGTCACTGGTTAACATTGTGCAGACACTTGAACATTGATTTTGGTTTGTTGTCTGTGTTTGCTGCCACTGCCTTAAATATTTAATATCTTACTTAAATTGTCTGCTGTGTCCTTTGAGGAGAGGACCGAGAACCGTATGTGAAATTTAAAACGTCAAAATGAAACATTTCATAGGTTCCACTTCAGGGGAAGGGAGAAGACAAGGCTACGCCAGTGTGGCAGAGCAGTGCTGAACGACCTCAGCAAGGAGTTCTGCTCCTGCAGCCCAGCTCCCACCAAAGGCAGGGGAAGGGCTTTGCTCATCCAGGAGTTCCCTGGTGCAGTGACATTCCCAGGCAGGAGGGTGGATGCACTGAACCCACCAGCCCCGCTCTGTGCCATGCGCACAAAATCACCCTGGCAACAGAGCTGACAGCTTGGAAACAGCAGCTGCTGCTTAATGGAAAACGTTAGAAAAATAACTCATTCTAGATCTCGGTCCCCTCTCTGCACTTTCCTATTTATCACCAAAAAAAAAAGTGTTCTTCAACCACCACCCAGAAGTTTAAAAAGCTTCAAGGTGTGAGGGTCAGACACACAGGTGTGCAGGCAAAGAGGCGAGTTTTAAAAGCCAAAAAATGTGACTGTGTAATTCCAGCACACACATTTTTCTTCTTTAGCCACAGCTAAATTGTTTGCCACTGAGCAAGTGGGCCTGTGTGCATCCTGTGGGACTGGTGTGGATGTGCTGTTATTTATTCTTGCATCAAACGCACAACAAACAAATGCTGCAACAAACAAGCAGCAATGTGGCCAAATGAGTGTTAAATTCCAAGTCAGCATTTTTGGTTATTGCTGCTTGAAGTATCTCTGTTTCTGCTCAGAGCTGGGCTCACTGGAAGGAAGCATCCTAGCAAAAGCTAACAACTGTCTCTGGTAAAATCTTCCCCTTTTTTGTTTTTTAATAAAAGCAGACACCAATTTCCTTTTTGTCTTCTGTTGCAAGTGTTCTGGAAAAGTCCAATAAAGACAACTGTAAGGCAGCTTCCCTGGGTAAAAACCAAACCGAGTAATGCTACATCACCATGTGAAATAACAAATTAGGTAGAGACACATTAACTAGTGTCATCCATCAGTCTGAAGTGATACGATTTATAACAGGATAATAATGGCCATAGTTGTATAAGTAGTAAAGGTAAAATTACATCATGACTTGCATTAGCAGTATGAGATTATATCCTGATTAATGCACAATTAACTTGTCATGGGTACAACACATGTGTCTGTAGGTGGCCAGATGGGTTACGCCACATCTCATGCTCACATATGTAGCATTTATCACTTTCTCCTTATCTCCAGAAATTAGATGGCTGCATCCACTGCGATCTTTAGACACCTCACTGCCTTGATGCAGAGCCATCTAACACCAGGGTATGACTAAGAAACCCTTGGAGATGACCCCTGGGAAATCTTAAACAGATGCGGGAATCCTGCTCCTCTCTGCAGATGGAGAGCCTCATCCAGAGTTCCAAGGAGACATCTCTGAGGTGAGAGCAGCAACCTCAGCTGCTCTTCTGCTGGCAGGCACCGCTCACCTCAGCTGCTTTCAGAGCTGGGTATCACAGCTCCTGCTCCCCAGAGAGAGCCCCCAGCACCCTAAAGCACTCTGGATGAGGAATCCCTTCTCTCTTTCATTCCAATTTTGCAGGGGAAAATAATTGAGCTGCAGGGACAGCTGAGAAGGATTTTTACTTTTAATTGCAATTACTGATGGAGGTGCTTCAGCTTCACCTGAGCTCCTCTGTAGGTGCAGAACTGGGTTGATTTGTCCATGTGCTGACATACAGGTTTGCTTTTACATGCCCTTCCCTCCCTCTGTTGTGCTGTTCTGCTGTTTGTGTGGCTGCAGACCTGGGTGTGTGCAAATGTATAAAGCAGTGAGGTAGTTGAAGGGATACAAAAGTCCTCCAAGTTTTAATCTCTGTTCTGTCAAAAATTCAATGTTTGTCCTTGAGAAACTCATTTTAATTTCTCCTACCAAGTTTCTCCGTTTGAAGGGGGAGGGATATTACATTGTCAGGCCGGCCTACCTCACCCTGTCTGTGATACTCAATTAGCTGTTTGAAGTTGTAAATTGCTGAGTGATGACAGAACAGAACTTCTCAAAATAAATGGCATCAGATTTTTTTTTTTTTGCACACTTTTTAGTAGTGAAATCTACCGGAAAGGGTTGGCTCACTTTGATCCTTCCTGTGCTTCATTTTTATGTTTGATGGTACTCTCCGGTTCCAACACCAAATGATCATCATTTTCCAGCACTTCCAATTTAGAAGCAAAAGCTCATGTAATAAGGAAAAAAATCTAATAATTTTGTTTCCTTGAAATGTCTTTTCCAGCTGACAGTATTGAGCACTTGGATATGAGGCAGCCAGCAGTTGGGAATATGCAGATTGAGTCCCAGTTGTGCACATCTTTAGTGTTCAAGAGAAAAAGGGAACCATGTTATGTTTGGATTCAACTTTTAGAAAATATTTATGTTCTTCAGAATAACTTCTGCTGAATAGAATTTAGCAAGTAAGTGCCTAGTAAACATGCTTGTATCAAACAGTTCCAGGACAGACAATGCCATTCATCATTCCCACCCCTGATATTTTTTATTCTGGGATGATTAGCTAAGGATCATTTTAGGTGATATTTCTTCTGCCTAGAGTAGACACTTCACTTTGTAATGTATAAGGCATCTATTTTTGTTATTAGCAATTCACTTTATTACGCCTTGGTCTCCATTTTCAGTCTATCCTGAGAGATACCATCGAGAGATGATGCTACAGAAAGCCAGCCAAGCCTTCATTTACACAAGTGAAAATGAGAAGTGGCATCAGCATCTATTTGAGCTGTAAGTTCTGACATAACAAAATTCAAATAAGTTTTTACAATACCATTAAGTCTGTGTTTCAGTGCACCTTAGGCCTTAGACCAGCCTAGGAGAGACCAGAATCTGGTGTTCTCCCTTTGACATGTAACGAAAAACTCATGTATTATTAAAAATAAAATCATTCTCTCTCATTCTTCAGGAGTGGTTTGTGTATCTCTTGAAGTACTTCAGGATGACAGAAGAGAGAGACTTTCAGTTGCACCAGCTGAAATAACTGACTTGCTCTTCAGTTGGAAAAGTGAATTTAAGATTCAGTGATCACTGCTTAAAATGTCCATCTGCAAAGACAAGAGGAAAACATAATTTCCTTTGTTAGCAATCTCACTGTTAAAAGGAAATGTCAAGTCTGAAAATGTAAATAGAGCAGACTAGGGGCATGTTGAGAATTCAGGCAAAATACTTTGGGTTGAAGTAGTTAATTGGCAAGTCTGAAATACTTCAATGTTAAACCATTAAATGTAAGGTAAAAAAAAAAACAAAAAAGGAATTACATTTGAGACAGGCATCCACTTGAAACCCAGAAACTGAAAAAAATTCCCTAAATTAAAAAGCCCAAATCAAGCCATTCCTTAGAAAATGTTTTGAGGAGGAAAAAAAAGAAAAAAAATAATTCAATGGATTTCTCATTCCAAATCAGTACTCTTCTCAAAAAAAGGAAGTCTTGTGCAGAACTTTATCCAAGCACACAATTAGTTTTTGCTGTTGCTCAGAAGACATCCCAACTCACAGAGAACCAGCATAATCAGTGGCTCACACCTATGTTCATTCCCAAATTACCCTCTCACAGGCTGGAGCCTCCCCAAAACAGACCCAGGAAACTCTCAACCACAGATACCTGGTTTGGCCTCTGAGCAGTTCCTCACCAGATAAATTCGGAGAAGGTGTGCAGGTGGCACCAACTCCACTGTCTGCGAGGCCCAGACACTTCCTACTTCATCCTGCTGTTTGAAATTCCCTCTCAGCCCCCATTGTTGATGTCTGGGCAGGAAGCCCGTGGGAGCTGAAGGGATCTGACATCCATGACTAAGACACTGAATGCGCCTCGTCACAAGGCTACGAGCGGAGCCAGGTAGCAGCTCGCCTGGGAGCATTACAGAGCAGAAATTGCAGGGGTTTGGGGTGCATCCTTCAAGCTCCAGGAGCTGCTTTGCAATGTTTTTGAGCGCAGAACATGCGAGGCAAAGGCAGGAGATTATCCCCCCCTCCCCGCTCCTCCGGTCTCCATCAGTCCCCAGCCCAGCCTGTAATTTGGCAAGATGAATGAAGTGTTTTCGGAGTGTCATCACTTCTGCCTCTGGCAGATTTGCTTCCCCAGTCTGCCTTTCGCCTTTTGGACCTGTCACTCAGCCCTTTGGCAGAGGGGAGGAGGGGGAGGGAGGAGGAAATCATCTCTTTGCTAATCACCTATCACAAGCAATGAAATCCCGCAGGCTCCGTGCCAGCTAGGTACATTTCAAAGGGAAATGGAGGGGGGCAAAGTGTCACTCAAGGCAGATATTTATGAAAGATGACAGTTTGCAAATATCTCAATCTTGGACAAGGCTGCTCCAGTGACACAGAGGAGTGTTGCAAAATTGGAAGAGTCAGCAGCCAACATTTATTTCATCAGGACCTGTCCAATCTTCAGTGATCGCTTGACAGTCTGGGGATTGCTGGCACAAGCCGGCCCCTTTCCATTGGTCGCTTTCCTTTCGTTTGCATGGATCAGTCTAAAGAGTTGTAATAAATATGTAAAGAAGGATAAGAGGAGTAGTTTTGCAGAGCTGCATCCTCAGTGGGAGAACAGGCACAAAGCTGCGCTCCCCTGTTGAGGGGGACCGAATGGCAGCCGTGGCAATTACAGCCCTATTGATTGCTGCTGCATGGGGACAATGAGATACGGGCCCCTCTCTCTCGTGGGGAGCCCCCATGACTCCCAGGCTCCCCCCATTGCCACAGCAATGCTGGGGTTTCTCTGGGGGACTCGTCTCCTCTCTCCCCCAGCTATGGGTGAAGTACGGGAGAGATGTCCCCTCTCCCCTCAGGGCTTGGGGGCAGAGTGAAAAATTTGCTGCTTGTGCAGGGATGAGGTGAATGATCTAGAAACTCATTTCCACAGCTGTGAGTGGGCTGGGGAGCTCACCTGGCCCGGGGCTGCCTCTCCACCCTCCACCCCCTGTGGTAACTGCTGTCAGCTTGCTGGTCCCAGGTGCTTGGCCAGGCAGCATGCCAGTGCCTTCATGGTGCCATTGCTGACCAGTGCAAGGGAGTATTTCTCCCCTGCTTCACTCAGCCCCCTCCTGGGAGCTGTGGGTGCTTTTTTGGGCTGTGGAGGCTGACTTGAAGAAATGGGATTTGCTGCATGGAGTGCCTCAGGTAGGACTGTGGGAATACATCACCACAGGGAGGGAGGTGGGCAGAGGGTTACAGGACCAAGCAGGCAGGAGGAGGAGCAGTGGAGAGGGAGAGAGGAGCTGTGTTGATACTGAGGGGAGTGTGGGCAGAGCAGGGAAGTGGGGTGAGGGTTGCTCGTGGACCATCCACTGTAGGCTGTGAGAGCAAAGAAAGGCACATCCCAGTGCTCTCCATCAGCCATCCAGCAGGGAAATGCTCCTGTGGGTCACATTCCAGCATTGCCTCTCTGCCTTGTTCTGTAGCATCTGTAGATTAAAGCTTCGAGGGCCTGAATCTCTGAACACAGGGTACGTGTTTCTGCTTTTTAATTGCCCCTGTCATTTCACTTGTCCTTGTTACAAACTAATTTAGAGGACAGTAATGTAAAAATGCTGTCTCCTTCAGGAGCCATAGCCCTACAGATGGAATTGCTCTGCTGTGGGCTGAGAAGCAGCAAACAGTTTCTGAAATGCTGTGTTAGAAAGGTCTAAAGTGAACGCAGTTATTCACAGCAGCAGAGGAACCAATGCAGCTGTTGGCACAAAAACTGGAATTTCCGAGTGAAGAAATTTCCTTTCTTATCCCTAACAAAGAGCTGTAGATGACAGTTAGAATAGTCCTGTCTCAATATTCACTATTTTCATGGGCAAATATAAGGCCTAAAAGGAGAGGCTGATTCAGCTGCTTGCTATGTGGCTTTTCTTGCATCTTGTGCACTGAGAGTTTATGTGTGTGTGACTCATGGGGAGTAACATGGATGGAGGTGGATTATGTTAGCAGAATGCAAAACTGCTCTACTGTTTTAGGGTTTTAGCAATGCAGTTGAAATGGATCTTGAATTCAATTAAAGGCCTTGTTCTTCCTTTCTTTATGCCTCGCATATCTCGGAGTTTTGCATAATTTAAGCTAAACTGTGGCAAAAAACAGCACCCTTATTTTAGTCATCAAAAAGTAAGTGTTTTCTCTGAGATCTCTGGAGTTCAGTAAGGATGCACATGGGTGAAAAGTGATAAGATGCAGTAGAGTTCTTGATGAGAAAAGCTACCATTGCTTTTAGTCTAGTATATTGCTAAAATATCCTGAGACAACACATAACTCACATATGTCAGTAGGACTCTGCAAAATTAATAGTGAAAGGAAAAAGAAATGCACCAGTGAGGTCTTCTTATTGAGAGTCCAACCATGTAAAGTGGGAGTATTCACCAGAGGTTCTTAGAAGTGCAGCTTGCTTTTCATAAACACTCAGTTCAGTGGTGTTTACAGGTGTGCTGAGGCCAGGAGGTTGTGATGCAGCCCTAAGGTTAATTTTATAGTAGCCAGAATGGTCAAAGTTGCAGTTTTCTGCATGGTTTGCTGCCTGCTCAAACTGGCATGGAGAATCTTCCTCCTCCATTTCCTCCCTTGGCCTGCCCTGGCAGCCCAGAAGGGCTGATCAGCTGAGTGGGCTGAGATAGAGGTTAGCACCCTCCACTCTACTGCAAATATCTTTGCCAAAGCAAATTATTCTTACCCAAGGATCCCCGGGTAAATCTTCCATCAACGGGGAAAAAAACCGAAGTACTATAAAAGGCTAGTTAATCACTGCACACCCTGCAAGGAGCAGAAGGCCATTCCAGAGTAATTGGAGTTCTCTTCATTATTCTTATTTTCAATTACATTTCAAAATCAAATAACAACTTGCCTTTTAGACAGTTTCATGATCTAAATCCCAGTTCTATAATTTTTACTTAGTGCTTACTTACACAAAAGCTCTCCTTGATTGTAATGGCCTCTTAGCTTCTTGAAGAAACTTCCTGAAGGAAAGAAATTTAAAAAGTTTTGGTCTTTGAAACAGCAGAATCCCAAGCTGTCCACACAAATGCTCATGTAGTTATTGCAAGTCACCTGTCCTGTTATTTAAATCTATATTCAAATAAGTGCTTTTCAGGTGCCATCTTGACACCAATTAAATGCACAGCTGTGCATCTGTTCGTGTACAGGGCTCGATTGCTGGTGTGCTGTAGCTCAGGCCATGGCTGTTACTGCAGAGTAAGCAGAGTGATTCTTAATAATTATTAAACAGTTGATGAAAAAAATTAATGACTACATCCAAACTTTGCAAAGCAGGTGCACAGTGTGGTTGTTTAGTGGCCTTCATGGAGGTAGCTGGCTGTGCTCTGGTTCAAGAGCTGCTGTTATGCTGGAGTGTGCAGGGAAAGTGTCCTCAGAGGTTTTTTTGGTTCCTGGGTGCAGTGTAAGACTTGTGGATATCCTCTGGATATGGACACCAGGCTGGTGGCAGTTTTGTGTGAGGTTTACAGTTGTTTTTCTCAGCTGTCCCTGTACGTGGGAGTCTGCACGTACACAAGTGTCTGTATGTGCATGTAACCTTGTGTCAACACCAACCATCCTGGCAGGATGGGCACCAGCGAGGAAAAAGGTGCTTCTGCTTTCCAAATCAACCCAATTCCATCCCTTCAAAAGGCATAAAAGCCATACAGCCTATACAAAGTTCTGTGCCTGTGTTTTCATACCTCATACTCAGTCCCAAAGTCCTCTGGAATATCTCTTTTGCCTTGCAGGAAGGAAGGGTACTTTAAAAAAAAAAAAAAAAAAAAAAAAAAAAAAAAAAAGGCAAAACCCACAACCAAAACTCTCAATGTTATTCAATAGAATTCATCCCATAGGACAGGAATTCCCATACAGGTCAGGGAAAAAAAAATACCACCTTCTTTTCTGAATATCACTTTTCATATGGTAAATCCCTCAGAGTCTTTATTGTGGAATGAATAATAGATTAATCATTCCTCTGTGTGCAATGCTGGGGCTCTCTAATGTCACTGATTATTCTATATTGAATAAATAGTGTTGCTAGGTTGATATGTTTAAGGCAAATGAGATGCTTATTGGTATCCAAGAAGCCAGTTAACAAGATCCATTTTCCTCCATTGACTTCTACTCATGTATTAATGAGGTTCAAAAATGTCTTTTCTGTGTGTATCAGATAAACGTGCCTTTGTTATTCCCAAGAAGCACACAAATATTTGCTCCATTTATGTTTGTATTAATGTGTCACTGAAGCTAAATCTTCAGAAAGGGAATAAATACCATATCCATTAAGCCACTTAAGGGGCGAGTTCTGCAAAACTGTGCTGCAGTTGTTGCCATGGCAAATACCCATATTTAGGGAATTGTGTGGCATCAACTGTAGCGTAAAGGACCAGAAGAAGGAAATGTACTTCTCCCTAGACAACTGTCACCTGCATATGTGTATTTAAAAAGTTCCACTGGCTGAAGGGGCCCTGTTTTGAAAGGCAATTTAAGTGTGCAAACTGGGGAAATGCAGAACAACTCAGAGACCGCGCAGAGGGAGGAAGAGAACAGAGAACAAACAGCAGTTGCTGGATAAAAGGGACAAGCTTTCCTGGGCAAAGGGCTGCACTGTTTTCCTCCACTAAACAGGAACAAATATATTCCACAAAATTGAGTCTTGTACGGATTTTGTTGTGCTGGTCCCTTTCCCTTGTCCCAAAGTAGTCTTCAGTAGGAAAATGTATTTTCTTTTCATTGACACATGAGCTTTTGCATTTTTTTCCTTGACTTTTCCTGCAGTATCTGTGGGTGTCTGGAAAACTATTAGACTTAGGAGCTGAATGTGGGGAAGTCTATTTAACTTACCTTGAAATGACAGGGAGCATTAGCTGATCTTTTCCATGTCTTGGTATGATTCTTTTTGTTTAACCTGCTTAAAACAGTTTGTCCTGTAGCAACAAAAATGTCAGCAGATTTTTGAGTAGAAGTCTGGAGAATTGCATTTCTGAAGTTTCTACATTTAAAAATTGAGAAAAAAAGAATGGGAAAATGCAGAGGGTTTTTTCTGTGGTTTTACATGACACAATCCATTTTGGTTTGTAATTGAAAAATATCTCTGAATCAGTTTAAATTTTGCCATATTTTTCTTCTCTCAAAATAAATGAGTAATTTAACTAAGAAAGGTGTTAAGATTGTTTCTGTGCTGCAACATTTTTCAACATCCTAAATAAAAGGAAAATACTGGAAGCAACTTCTAAGATGGTACCTCTAAGATTTGGTTGTACTTGAACACTTTGTGTGGTTAGATAACCTGAATGAAAGAAAATTCATAAACATGCTTTAAAAAATAACCTAACAAGGTCTAAAATAAAATCCTGACTGACTTCGTGCCTGTTTAGGTGCACATCTTGAATGGAGAACGAATCACACGTGGATGTTGGGACAAGGGAGGAAATATTAATATCGAGGAAAACCAAAAAGTTTACTTCTTTCTTCACCTGCCTGGAGCAAATTTCCTGAAAACATCTGTAAATGCTGTGTAGTGGGAAAGCAGACCTGGGCTCATACTGTGCAGGAAGCTCCCAGCTTTGTCTGCAGTGCTGGATACAATAATATCAGGGTGGTGGCAGAGTGAAAGGTATCTCTATGTATAAATCCAGATCCCTTTTTTCTTTTTCTGGTGAGGAGGAAAGGGGAAACTGGGGACCAGGTTGAGGAACACCTGGGAGCCATATGGAATTTACTGATTTTTTTTTTTTTTTAATCAAAACTTTGTAGCTCAGTTTCAAACACTGCAATAACTTAATACAGAGTAAAACTTTACTGGATTCAGTGTAATAAAGTCCTCCAAATATTCACACGTTGCCTACAAATGGCAATTGTCTTCTAATGCAAGCTGGAAGAATTGCTGTTTCTCTGTGGCCCTGGTCCAAATCCACAAAGTCAGCAGGGGGGCCTCTGGCCTCCAGATCAGGGCTGAAGCCTGGCTGATATCTCAGACCTTTCTGAGTGTTTTGAAAATGTATTGGTCCAAAAATGATTCCTTCTCCAGACACTGGAATGTTAGCAAAGAGTAGAGGTCAGGCTGCTCCAGCTGATGCTTTTGTTTACAATTCATATTGAAGAAGGGGGTCTATTTTCACTTATAACTTGTTCATACCCAGGCTCTTGTGTAGACCTATCCGGGGACGTTCCAGATGATGAAAAAACCATGAGGAGAGTTTTGCCACCAACATGCCCAAATGTCCGGTAAAATATCCACACACACAGGGAGTCGTTCCCAGTCCTGGTTCAGACTCCTGCCTGAGTGCAATCAGCTTCAGCTCATTGCTGTTCCAAGCTAAGGCTGACTGGCTTGAGCCAGAGGTTTTCCAGCAACAGGCAAAATACCCGGGTTTTGTTTCCTTAAGTCTTTTATTTCTTGAGTTGCCAGGAAGGATCCCGTGCTATGCTGAATATCACTGATTACAAACTACCTTTTCAATCACTACTGTAAAGACAGAACAGTTAGATATACCAAAATGTGGTTTTAGTCTTCATTCCAAACTGATGTTTTTGTGCCGTGGAAGTTTTAGAAATAGTAACTTTCACTCCTTTTCATCTGATGCCTTATCAGAAATACAGGAAAGAAAAAATCAAGACATTCTCACTTCTTTGTTTTCTGGATCAGGCAATTGGAAGTAACCGGTTTCTTGTAATAAAAGTTGGGGTTTAGGACAATTTTAGCTCCATTTCACATCCAACTCTGGAAACTGAGAACATGAACTACATTTGCATCTGGTTTTGTGTGATAGAGTATTTCCTGTTCCACAGTCTGGGGTGTTCCTATCCTGGGAGGTTTCTGAGTTGAGATGTGTAAAAATCAAATTCTTGCAGGAGACTAGTCTGGTTACTTCTCAGAGTTGTTTGAAACTGGGCTACCAAACACAAACCTGCTTAAAGATTTCTGATCATCTGAAATTTCCAAGCCAGTGCTCAACCTGTCAGACCATTTAACTTGCTACCTGCAGTATCTGCAGTTTTGAAAGAAACTGTAACTGGGTTGAAATCTTCTGTAACTCCTAGAGAGCCTGAAATCAAGTTTTTCATGAGCTGGTTTCAAGTGACCATGCAGTATCTGGTTCATGAACACAGTACTGCAGTCTTAGAAAATCTCATGGTGTATTTTCTGAGATGACTGACAGCCTTGCAGATACTTGTAAGCACTTAGCACCTAATGAAAACCAAGCCTATGGAGTGCTCCATCTCACACAGGTATGAAGGGATATAAAAGGGTAATTACACAAAAAAGGCAAATGTGATTGTGGTTTTCGCCGTAGGGCACAGAGAGGGGAGACAAAACTCCTGGGCCTTTGATTTATTTTTTTTTCTTTATCTGTATACAATTACGTAAGTCTACTTCAAAGAGAAGCTGGGTATGAAGCAGTAGTTTGAGATTTTGTGATGGAGATCAGCAAATCGATAGGCAGAAGGACACTCACAGAAAGGTTATTCTGCAGATGAAGTGGTTACTGCTTATTTTGTTAGGAATATCTTGTACACCTAGGGCAGGAAAGCAAAGGGAAGTTATATCCCTGATTTGATTCCCCAGAAGTGTACAGAATAAATTACATCTAATTACTAGCTTTAAAAAGAAAATAATAAAAATGCAAGACTGCCAGCAGTGTCTTTGAAACACATGCTTTGAGAGTTTGTGTCTGAGAGACTGAACTTCTGGGTAGTCCACTGGATTCAGCTGGAAAGGCAGAGATGAGAGTGAGGGGAAGGCAAGGCTGGCTAATTGAAAACTGGGAGCACTTTGCAAACACTATTACATGAAATGTGAGAAGTGTAACGTGGCAGAAACAAGGCAACGCCTGGTGTAAGCAGTTAATTGTGTTGTACAGAGGCGTGTTAGAGCAGCACACTTTGTCAGAACTTGATCTACTGCCGTTCCCAGCCGCCAGTCCCCTTGCCGACTTGGGTTACAGCGATGACCATTTGGGTGAGCGTGTCCCGGGGGGGCCAGCTCACATTAACCCAACATTTCCTCTGTCTGATGTGCCCTTATCACACTGCAGCAGCTCAGTGGCTCCAGTTATTTTTTTACTAATGCACAGCAGTGATTTGTTAAAAGAGAATTTATTTAATTCAGGATGAATATGGGCTTTTACGTTAAAAGCCCCAGCTCGTCTTTACCTGTAAATGAGGGCAGCTTATTTGTCTGCTACCGTCAGTGTCAGCTGGGGGCCAGAAGTGCTGTTTTCCGTAAATATCTTTTGGAGTTCATGTAGGAGTATTCAGGGGTGAAGGGGAGCAGGGGAGAGTAGGTTTCATCTTCACAAAGTTACTGAAACAATGAGGTAATAATTCCTCAACACCACCTTAAAAGACCACTGTGACTGCAATCACATACAAACCCCAATATCGACGCAATCAGCCAGAGACATTTGCTGCTCTCTGCTCGGGTGAGAAAAGAGACTGAAGTTCAGGAAATGCCATCAGTTATTGAAGTGTAGTCCTAAACTTCCCTTAGTTCTACGTCCACGTTCCCTCTTTGAAAACAGTTGGTATTGTTTGGGGATGGGCNCAGTTCTACATCCATGAAAATAGTACTCTTTGAAAATAGTTGGTATTGTTTGGGGATGGGCTCCCTCCTGAATTTGGGGATTGCAATATCTGGGTTACAATAACCAAATCTTGAAACTACAGTGCTTGAAGAGTTCTGTACTTAGGGCAGAAACACTGAAAACAGAAAAGCTTCTACTCACCAGAAACCTCGCCGTCCCCTCACAGATAAGCCCTACAAGAGCTGCTTTTCTGCTGTAGGGCACGTGGTCTGAGATCTGAGATTGTTCGTGTGCAGTAAGAGGCTGAAGCCTACAAATGGTGCAGACAGGACCTTGGCTACTACATCCATAGAGGAAGTGTTCAAGCTCAAAATACCCCCGGGGAACTTGAGGGAAAAGCAGGAGGATTTTCATAATTCTTCTGTTTGTGTTTTTCAGCTGCAAATAAGAACAAAACCAAAACTCACAGGAATGAAGATGAGAGTGGGGTTTTTGGCAGGTAGAAAGGGCACAGTTGTGCTACTCAGTGTGTATTATTTTACTGGATTGCCCAGACTTCAGAAACTCCTGCCTGCATGTTGGCTTCCTCGAGCAGAGCACAAACCTCTCTGCCCACAAGGAGCTGAGGCCTTGCCTAGCGAGAAGGTGCAGAAACAAAACATTGAAAGCAAGTTCCTACAAAATGCTTTTCAGAGAGATGTTCACTGAGGTATAAAACCAGCAGGTCCTTCTTCTAATTCTTGCCCGTGGATCAATCTCAAATTTCGGAGCAATATGACACTCCCTGCCATGCGGATGGCTTGACTGGGCATTGCTGTAAATTACACATAATGCAACAATGAGTACTAAAACTAGCCCCAGCAAGGCTGCCGACAAAGAATAAAGTATATGCTCTCCCTATGTGGTTTTTCAAAAATGAATTATGCTATTAAGTGCCAAGAAGAAAATTAGCTATGAGCTTTTAAATTTAAAATGATCCCCTTTTTAATTGTAAAACAGTGGCACTTAACTGCTATTGATCCAACAGAGACACATTAGGGAACAGGGTCACCATAACTGTTAATATTCACTGCTTAGTGAAAGAGCATCAAAGGACATTTTAATGTCACAGACTTTCTTGGGGAGTTTTTAAAGAAAGCTTAAATCGTCCAGCCTATGAATGAAAAGGACATGAGGTAGACAAATGTAGAAACAAATGTGATGGCAATTTTCTGCTAATCAAATTGTAACTCAGAATTGATTTTTAGGCAAAAGTTTATGTCATATAGATTTCCAAGGCATAACGACATTTGAAAATCTAGAGTATGTACTTTTTGTGGACCAGGACCTCATGAAAATGATCATCAGGGAAGGAAGGTTTATTTACTGCTGAAGCATTAGCTGGTTGCAAGTTCTCTGTGGCTGCTGCCTGGACCATTCCTGTTCCATGACTTGGAACATATGAGTAAACAGGGAGCCTCCTTCGAGGGCTTGCAAGCTTTTTAGCTAATGCTGCAATGGAGCAGCCTAATTTGGAAATCAAGGTGACCACCCAAAAAGTGAAGCTTCATTTCACCCTCCCTGCCTAGCACTGCCCATGAGTTTGGCATGCCAGCAGCATTATGAACTGTACCAGTGGCCACGCAATCTGTTTCCTGCTGCTAATGGAACATTTTCAATAGTCGTAATTTTTGCAACTACGAAGTTTTAAGCTGTAAAATTTTCATTATTTTCCCAGTGGGATAATATCCTTGAGAACTTTTTTTAGACTGTGAACTTGAGTTTTACTAGCAGTGCTAACTCAAATAACTTTGTTACATATCTAGCTATACTTTAGCCAGATTTTAGTTAATATTCCATAAATAAATGGTTTTGGTAGCCTTTTATCCCAAGAACTCCAAGGAAGTACTTTGAGGGATTCCCTGTAGTCAGTTATTCATGATAGCTTGATTACTTTCATGTATAAGTTATCGATCTTTTTACTTTCTTCATCCAATTTTCATAAGAAAAGATTAAGAGTACAGGAGGGCCTTTGAAAATGAAAATAGGATTTAATTTAGCTTTTGGAGAGGGTGTACTGAGAATATCATCCATTCTGAAGGAAGAATGTGATGACTGGGCTCACTTTTGGTTGCTGTGCAGTCTCTTTATCCTGCAAATTCCTCAGACCAGGGGGTGGTGTCCCCATATGTGATTGTGCAGCCCCCTGCCCAAAATAATGGCCTTCCTAACACAGGGTTACATGGGTATCAATAATATTCTTTAAAGGAGAGAGGGAAAGAGGCAGCAATTAAAAAGTATTCAAGTATTTCAATGAACAGAAGACTGTTTCCTAAATGCACTAACAACTCACCCAGCGCTGGAAGAAGATTCAGTGTGATAAGGGAGGTTTCTTCAATCTAAAATCAAGTAAAACAAGGGCAATTGCCATGCACGAGGAACAGCTTCCTGCCATTCAGGGGCAGCTCAGAGAAACCTTTTATCCACAAAGACCTTGTATGAGAAGTTTGAGTGGGGGATGCTTTTATCCTGCAGGATGGAATTTGATAACTAGGCTCCGTACCTCTTTCACTTGTGGGTTATTAGGTCTCTTTCACTCTTGGGATCACTGTAGTGTATGGTTTGTGTAGGAACAGATAGTTCTTGTCTCTGTTGTGAAGACAGTGTGGTTGTAGGAGCCCTCCTGGGACTTTTATAATGATCAGTACAGAAAACTCAAGTCTATCCTGGAGCGGGAAAGTGCATCGTTTAATGAAAACGTTGTCTGTTATTAATAGAGTGATGGTAGAACTGAGGAAGAAGCAGGCCTGGGGGGCCTTTGGGTCTTCAGCTAAGTGTTTCTACTCTGCTTCTCTCTTTTTTTTCTTCCCAACCCCTGGAAAAGAGCAGTTACAGTAACCTGAAGGAAGAGATACAATCAAGAGACAGCCTAGAGCAAGAAAAGGTCTCTGTTGTTTTTCAGTGAGGTCATTTGTAGTTCACAAAGCAAGGTCAGACGGATGAGACTGCTGCAGGCTCTACATGCAGTCACTATCACTAAAAGTTAAATTTCCAATTTTTTTCTTACATGTCTCGCTGTATTTTGTTGGGGACTGCATGGGTCTGTTATTACAGAGCATCCTATCAACCATGTTCTCTGTAACAAGCAAATGTGTTTGCCTGACTCCCAGAGTCTCGTTTTCCAAATCATGCGCTGGGAAATCAAGGGATAATCGCACAGGAAAGGGCACGAGTGGGACATTAACCTATAAACTAACAGGCAGACTGACATTCAGTGAGCTTGCTGACACGAGTGTCGGTCTCCTTTCTCCTGTTTTTGGCCGTGTTTAATTTTCTGTTAATGTCCAGCAGGAAAGTGAGAGGCTTCCATAAATCCACAGGCAGGAGAGCAGTTGCTTGCATAGCTGATTGTAGAAGAAATATTTAAATTAATCACGAGGCATATCTCTCCCTGCATACAGGGCTTGGCAGAATATATCTAATTTCTGAAATCAAGATAAGGTTAGAAGCAAACAAGTTCTTGTTTGCTGAGATGCAGAAAAAAAATGTGAATACGTGCATATACATTTCTCCATTGTACATACACATAGCTTGCACACATATGTATATTTTAGTTTTCTTAAGAAAAAATCCTCTACATACTTTGATAAAGGCACTTCCTAACTACAGCATTTTAGTCCCATGCCAGCCCTCTACATATGATAGATTGAAAAACAATAAGTGACAAAGTGAATCGCTGTTGGCTGAAATTCTAGATAATTCATATGTTTTGAAATTGTTTCCTCTGAGCATGGGCAATCCTGCGAGGTGCTGGTGACTGAGGCAGAATACCAAAAGAACTTCTGCACACAGTTAATTTTAATTAGATGTTAGCATCTCTTTCAAAATCAGTATCCTGCAGAAAAATTTTAAAAATACATTTATATTTTTGATTTTTTGAGTGCTTTCTTTGCTAAGGACAGAGATGTTGGGCATAGGTGAATGTGCTCAAAGTTAAGTGCGTGTTTAAATATTTTGGAGGACTGGGCCAAAATATTCAGCAGACTTGAGCTTTCCAGGGCTGGATTCTCTTGTGTTCCAGTGTGTGATTCCTTCTGCTTTAAAAGGGACTCCTTGAGGAGTTAGGTACCACTGGCAGTAAGGATGTTAGAAACTGGCCCATAATGTTGATAAATCACTTCTAACAGCTGTTTACCATTAAACTGTATCTAGCACACTGCAAATACTGGAAATACACTGGCCCACAAAGTATGTGAGAGTGATATTCATGTAATGCCAGATTGTGCACACATGTTAGTGAGCATTTACCCTCTGGGAAGTCTCCCTGAACTTACTCAGATGAGTAAGGGCTTGCAAGACAGAAGGGTTGCTCAATTAAGCCCTCAATAATTTGATTTATAAGCGAACCACCCTGAGAATGCTCCAAGGGGGTCTCCAAAAATATCATTTATTTTCTTCCTCAGATTATAATTAAAAACATGCTCTCAGAACTATTTAAAAAATGAAAAAGGAGATCTGTGGAAGCCCAACACAAGAAGTGATGATGCTTAAGGGTCAGGGGAAGGCAGAGTGTGAAATAAAGGAAACACAGTTTTGGGTAAAACTGCTTGGCAAGAAAGATGAACGGTGCCATTTACAGTCCCGTTGTCTCTCTCTCAGGTAGGGCTGTAATTTTGCAGATGAAGTGCTTTGGGCTGTTGGGACCATAGACATTCTGGAGGGTATCATACTGTGCTCAGCAGAATCACCTCCCGCACTGCCCAAGCTGCAGCAGCCCGGGAAGGTTCACGTTCTGGGCTCACAACTTTTTTAACAGAATATCGAAGGATGATTCTGTTCATAAAATATATTTAAAAAAAAATAATTTAGACCCCGTTGTGGGCTTCCAAGCAGGGGTTTAGAGATGCAGCGAGGCAGAAGTCAGAGCGAGGAATGAATTATTTATTAAATTTACAATACCATTTATATATTCTAGTTCCATAAAGCAATTGAACAGTGCTCACACTTCTCCTAGGGTGATTGGTCAAAATCTCAGACACCCACTTAGAAATGTTTTTTCCTAATATAATGTACACAAGGTCAGAAGACACCAGATATGAATGCTATTTACAAAAACCCTATCTATTGTTTACATAGCTTACACAGCAAAAGAAAAGTTCTCACAGAATGAATGCAAGAAGAGAAAATTTCCCTGCTAACAGCATTTCAGCACCCACACCCCGTTTAATCTTATATACTCATTGGAAATGCAGTTTCATCTGACGATGCCATGGATTTAAGCCTTACACATTTCTAACAGAGGTAGGTAACAGACCTTGCAGATGACTTAAAATATCTGAGTGAAGAAGTATTTACAGACTGGTAACATAAACACCTCTTCAAGCATGCACACACATGAGATGTAGGTTAATAATTAATCCATAACTTGGTATGGTCAGGCAGGAAGCTTCAGACACAGGTACAACATGCCCTCAGGACAGGTTTCGTATGAAGAACTGCAGATGTTTCAAATTGAATTTTTTTTTTTCCTTCATAAATATCTGGAAGCAAACCTTTGTGAAAATTGAACATTTCAGGCCATTGTCTGCTGCAGGTGAGCACAGAAATTTTAGTTGGTGCAACAGCTACTCGTATATAAAGAAATAAAACACAGAGGCTTTCAAAATATATATTGGAGGGATGCATTTATGTGAGAAAATATATGCATGGCTGAGGTTTGACGTGGAATAATAAACCATATGGCCCCCAATCGAGTGCAGAGTTGTAATCCAGGTGTTGTGCTAACTGTTTTAATTGTGCAGTGTGGTTCCTATGCCTGGGGCTCAAATTGGGAAGGGAATTGAAACGAAAACAGTGATCCTCTTGTTGAAAAATGTAATTAGTTTCATAAATATAGTAGTGGACAAAGGGGAGGGGGGGTAAGAGGTCCTTTTTTTTTAGATGTTTACCAATGCAGCTTTGCAGGTGCTCACATATGCTGAGTATTTATTGTTGCTGCTAGAAGACAGCCATTCAAATCCACACTTCTCAAAATCCCGTCCTTTAAAAGGAGAAATACACATTTCCTTTCTCGCATTCTTGGCCAGGAAAAGCTGCTCTTCCACTGTTTTTCCACAGATAAGTAATGTGCAGGGTGATAAGTGGAGTGTCCAGCTCCCACAGAAAAAGCAAAGGGCATTCCTTTTCCCAAGCCAGCCTGTGATCCTGATCAGTGACAGAGTGAAGAGGCAAAATCAATGCAAATGTGCCAAGTTTCCCTCTCTCCAATTTCATGGGTTGTTCCATGACACAACCTAGAACCCTGTTTCTCACCAAGGTTTATGATATTTTTAAGTCAGATTTCAGATGTTTCAAAGAGCTGACAGGCTAAAAGATCCTTCCATGAGCAAAGTTTCCCTGCTGCTTAAAGCATTCCATTAGTTTTGCCGTGTTCTTTCCAGAGTACTCTCTGTCCCTTACTCACCCCCTAGCCAAGCCGGACACAGAGAGTTTCTCTTCTTTCTCACAGCATCACCTGATCTCCTCCTGCTCTTGTCATTTCACCTGTTTGCATTTTACACACACTTCGGGATTATAGCAACCAAATTTTCCTTTCCTCTGTTTCTGCAGCCATCTCTCTTCGTTTAATCTAAATTCCATTGTCAAAAGGGGAAGATGTTTTCAGCAAAGCTTCCTCACAAAAGATCACAGACTCAGATTGATGCTAATGTGTAGTTAATTTGTTTCAGTGTTGTCAACTTGTTTTAACTGCAGAACGTCTTCCAAAAAAAAAAAAAAGCAAGTTGAATATCTACATACTACTTCCAGTGCTTGAAACTATTTCAGCAGTTCAGTTCAAAATGCTTTGTTAATTTACCTCTGAGGGGGGTTGTTCTGGTTTTATTTGTGCTGATTCAACAAATCACAGAAATCTCATTTACTTCAAGTGCTTAGGCAGGACAGCTAAACATGTCAAACTCTGAAGCCTATTAATCAGTAAGTCATTTTCTCACTTGCTTTAGGATATATCCCAGGGGAAGTGCTGCATCAGGACATTTGTAAGGGAATTAGTGAAGTGGGCACCACTTCAGGTGTTTCAATAGTGGATCAACTAGTGCATAGTGAGTGCTAATCTATGATTATAAATTGTCTTTACATAAAAGAAAATGTGTATCTGGAAAAGCTTTTGAGGTAGACCTGGAAAAAAAAAAAATTGAAGGAAATGTTCCATATGGTTCTTGAAAAACGCCCACAATTTTTATATTGCTGAAACAAAATTATTGCAGAATATTTGCAATGTCCAACTATAGAAATAAAATGGCATAGAATAACTATGGAAGTTAATAACTATGAAGGAAAAACTTGGAGAGCAAATAGCCAGCAGCATTTGGAAGAAAAATTGCAGCCTGTGATTCTTCTTAGAGCTTTCTTGATAATAAAGAGTGCCTTAGCCTGCCAGCCAAGCAATCAAAAAAAAAAAAAAAGAAATTTGTAACCAGAGAAAAGACCACATTGCAGATGCCTTTATAGAAGACACAACTTACATCTGCCTTCAGATCCAGAAGCTGTGGAATGTCTGAAAGGGGGGGATATTTTTTTGGCAACGTTACCTGATCCATGTGTCAGGGGAAGCATTAACACCATACTTCCATCCCTCACAGACATAGATTGATGGAAGCAACATTCCCATAAACAAATCACAAGGGGCCACCTCACTCTGCTCTCGTTGCTTCCAAGCAGGCACATCCCACAAAGCTGTGTCTGAGCAGTGCCTCAGGAGCCAGGCAGGACACAGCCAGCGCGCTGACACTTCCAGCAGCCAAGATTGTCACATTGCTTGTACTATTTATTCCAGTGTTCTGGAGTTTATGGGCCTCCTTTGCCATCAGACACGTGCTGTCAGCAGAGCTTTCCAGAGAGAAACTTTTCTTATGTAACATAGGTTTGTTTAAAACAACAAACCAGGACTAGGATGTCAAGGGAACCACAGCGTATTGCTAGAGGCAATCACATTTGAGAAAAACCCTTTTAGAGAAATCATGTTTGCCTTTCACATGCCTTCCATAATGTCTTTTACTCTATTAATTACCAGTGCAATTGCTGTCTTGAAGCTCATCTTCCTGTAGATGAACCTGCAGTGAGGCTGTAAAGTGGTGTGATGTAACACAGACTTCTGCACGGCATCTTTCATCCCAATAGTCACAAAGCAGCGTGTCAATAAGAACTGACTTCCACATGGGGAAAGACATTGCATGTTTATGTAGGGAAGCATCCGAATTTTACAAATCTCTGTAAGAAATTGTACTCCACAAAGCAGGTTTTGAAGAACAGTCAGGCTTGGAGGGACACGGCAGGATGTGAGCAGAGGAGAGGGATCACCACCAGAAAACCTTTAAACTGCTATTTATCTGAACATCCAGGCAGAGTGTCTACTTTTGCTGTAAGACAAGTGGTTTTAAACTCTTCATCCCACACGGGCAAAGTGAGATGTGCAGGTTAAGATCATAGTGAAGCACTGGTGGGGCCAGAGAGAGCCTGCTTTGCAAACCCGCAAGGTGCGCAGGCACAATGCAGTTCACTGATTATAATCTCCTCTCCAATTTGGTTGTGGGATTTTCCCCCTGCGAAATAACCTGTCACATCTCTGGATCTGAAAGCTGAGGATCCGGAGGCTGAGACTAGATCCATGGTTGTTTTAAAGCAGGCAGAACTATTTTTCTCAGACTGGAAGAAATTTATCCCAAAAGTATTTGGAATGCAGTGCTGCTTGGGACACCGTGGGACCATGTGCAAGTGATCCCACTCGTACTACCAAAGCAGTGCAGAGAACAGCTAAGATGAACAGGAAAGCAGCAGTGCCAAGAACTTGTTTGGAGAACATTAGCAGTTTGTGAATAAATTGCAGCATAGTTTGGTCGCTCAGAGTAAATATGGTAACAGCAGAGGGATGCACATGGTTGTTGTATCACACCACCCCACCACCAGAGTTGTGTTGTTGGAGATGATGGGTGTTAGCAAGCAGTCTGCAAGGGGAGGCTCTGTCAAACACCACAGAATCTGCATCCACACTATCCTGGTTTTGAGGGGCTGCTTTTGGCTCGGCTCTTTCTAGTCCTGTTAGCAGCTGGAGTGCAGTAGGTGCACTCATGGCACATCTCTTCTGCTTTAGATGTGTCCAAGAGCAATGGATGAAGCTGAAGCAGCCCAGGCCATTCCACAGCTCCAGCCAAGGCCCAGTAAGGAGGATTAATCAGAAGCACACTCCTGAAACCAACTAAAATGCTAATATACATGCACTTGGCATCACTCAAAGGTCTTTTAGCGCTGCGACCGAAGCAGCACGGCGTGTGCAGTCGCTGAGATGCCTGTTCCCCCAGTGACTCTCAAATTGGCTGGCAAATTCAGCCATTCAACGTGTGGTATTGGGGCAGAATCTTGGGTGCTCTGTTCCTGTAAGTTTGAGAAACATGAGCGGGTATGTAGGGGAAAACCCTCCAAAATGGTGACCTTTCTGAAAGTGGAGGCTGAGCTGTAAGTTCAGCCATTAAAAAGAGGTTTCAGGGAATCCAGAGGGAGACCATAAATACCCTGGTTCACACCTTATTGGACACAAAATAACCCAAACACGAGGCAGAATACCACAGGCACATGATCCTTTCCTCCCCAAAAAAGCTGCTTCCTTCCTTGCACAGCAGTTTGTGTGTCTGTGGTTATGAGGTGTAAGTTTTCCCTGTCCTCCCATTTGCACGCTGGATTTTACAATGGCAAGAAGAGCTACGTTGTTTTGCACAACTTCACTGCAGGTGACAAAGTTCAGAGCCAAGAATGGTATGGAGAGATGAAAGAAAACAGCCCACATTTGCCTGCTTGCCCCACGCTTGGTCCGGCAGAACAGGAGGGTGCACCTCAGCCACCTACATTACAAGGGCAGGTCCAGTTTTCACCCAGAGCCTTGACTTCACTGCTGCATTCCACACAGTGTAAAAATACCCCGGGTTCTTAGATTACCCGGTGCTATTTATAATCTTTGTGTGATGCCAGACATGTGCATATATCAGTGTGACACTTTCAGAAAGCAATGCTGCTATTTTAGCAGCTCTCTAATGAACAGCGTGGGCAAAGCCACCTAGACAAGCTGATTGAGAAAAGTGTTGGGGAGGGAGGGCTGTGGTGGTCTGCTGGGTGTTGTTGCTTTTTTTTTTTAAGTATTAGGCTTTTTTTTTTCTTTTTTTCACACTTTTTTGCCATTAAGAATAATCTTAAATGGCCTCTTTCTTCCCTAGCAGTCCTCCCTCCCCCTCCCAGCCAGCACCCCTCCCCCAGATGTCTTGATTACTGGCTGTGTGTATGCTGGTCAGATTCTGGGATTAATGATGGCTAATTTGTCTGAGGTTGGTACAGCCTAGCCAGCAGGCTCTCTACCACCAGCTTTTGCTGCCATATGGGTAGAAGCAGCTGTTTCAATTACTTTCTGTGCCCAGATGTGTCAGACGAGACACCAGTGCTCTGCGGGGTACGTTCAGCCGCTCGGCAGCTAATTACTTCAATCGCGTGTCGGAGCATGATGCTGTACACTGCAAAGGGGGGCTGAGCACAGCCGAGTGCCAGCTGTCAGTGCAGCTCACACCGAGCCCAGCCTGAGAGTCTGGGGCTGCACTGGAGCTTCAGCTTTCTGGGAATCTTAATACACGCAGAGGATGTGTCTGGTGACGGGACCCGTGTCTGCTTGTGCCCCTCTGTGTGTGTGTGTGTGTGTGCTGTTGTTGGAGGGAAATGTGTGCTGAACGATGAAAGCTGTGGAATATGTGCTGTGTGCACACACAAAATACCCTCCTGGCTCTGTTCCCTTCGGAGTTTCAGACCCTCGCAGCAGCTGACCGTTTCCTTAGGCTGTGCATGTAAAACCTGTTCTGTTGTGGGGTTTTTTTTTCTCCTTCGTTCTCACTGGCACCAGTGTAAATTTTGAGTGGTTGTGTTTTAGTTAATGCAGTTCCACTGACACAAGGTGAATGTGACAAGGGGGTCAGGTCCATGGAATATCTGTCTATCAGTGTGACAGTCTCATTCTAGATCCTAGCTGCCAGACCCAACAGCTTTGCTTCTATCCTCCAGTTTAACTTCCAGCATCCTTTCAGTGTCACTCCCTGCTTGATCTGGTGTTCACTGTCCCAGGTGGCAGAACCACGTGCCAGTTTGGGCTGGATCTTTTCCTGGTGAAGACTTCTTTGCACTTGACAATGTGATGGGCCCATACTTAAAAGGAATGCCATTAACTATTACACCAGCTCAAGGATACTGATAAACCAGTAGACCTGTGTTGCTGGAGTGTCTTTGTGGTCCCTGCAATTCCCAAGAATATTTTTCTTATCCTGAAGTTTAAATTATTTCCAAACGTGTTCTATCTGGGGAGATAAACTAGGCCAGAAAAAGCAGTGCCTAGGAGTTTTGGCCATGTCAGCTTCCCAGACATGCTTGCCAGGATCCAGCAAATATTAGCAGTGGTACAGTGGAAGTGAGAGAGTTCAGCAGAGAAATCAGATGACATCCCAGAATCATTTGCAGAGTGAATTAAGCCAAGAAGTGGGATTAGACACAGAGGGGCTCAGGAAAAGCAACCAAAAAGTAAACAGTCCCATTGCACTATCAATATTTCTACTGCCTTTAACACCGTTCCGTTTTTTCCTCAATTCACTTAAGCCCAACCCTGCTATATTCTATTGGTTTAAATTCATATTTCCGTTTTTCATGGTATAATTCCCTGAATACACAATCCCTGAGTGTAAATTAAAATCAAACCTGTGTTGTCTACTAGGTGAGAGCCTTGTAAAAAGGTTAATGGTGCAATGACTAATGTCAGAAAAGTATTATGGTCAGCTGAGAAGTAATCAATTAATCCAATGGATATTCAAATTAATGGAGCTGGTGGAGAGTCAGGGAAGGGGGACAGGCTAGGAGAAAGAGTGGGGAAAGAATCTGTTATAAATACACTTCTTACACCAACTACTACCAGCAAGTCTGAAAACAAGTGCAGAGCAAAGCATTTAATGCAATGCCATTGGCATTTTGGGCAAATACTCTGTAATTTGGGGTAGTTACTAACATTATCATCATCATCATAATACACGTATTTAGGAAAAATAAACATTTGTTTTGTGCTAATTCTATGGTAATCAGGGTGATTGTACTGTACTTAGCTACTGTTTGTTACCATGGTTATTTCTAGTGGTTCTTGGTTATTAATGTCCTGGAAGATTCAACAGAGTCTTCAGCGCTGTTTCAGCCTGCTCTCCTCCAGTAGGCACAAGTGAGATATCTGGGGCTTGGGGTTTGGGGTTGGCTTGGTTCGTTTTTTTTAATATTCTGATGATCTGCCACAGAGTTCTATAAGCAAAAATAGATTTGCTTCTTGTCAGACGAACACCAGACACTGGCTCTTTGCTTTGCACCAGTCTAGCAGTGTAAAGGGCCTGGAACGGAGTGTCATCTATCCTCGCTAGTAAGCTTTATTTATATTGCCAGATGGGTGCAGAGAAGGCTTCATGTGAAGAGAATCAGCCTTCCCCATGTGTTTTCTGTGGTCTATAATCTCATAAAGATGGACGGTGTAGCAACATTCTCACAAGTGAAGTAACGGGTGTCGCAAAGAACAGCATAGAAACACATTTTTTTAATGTATTCTAGGAGCTATTTTTAGTCCTCCCAATGAATTTTTAAAATCGCAGTAGTGTATTGGCACATACCTACTTCCATTTAGCATGATGGGCATATTTGTTTGGGAATTAAGACTCAGATTTAACAAGTCACTGCTGCTGATCTGTGATAACCAACCATGTACGTGTGTGCTTTTTACGAGGGTGACCGGGGCTAAGTCAGCACATGACCGTGACAGCCTGTCACTTCATGGGCTGTAACCTTTTCCTGAGTCCATGCTTTACCTTCTAATCCTATTTTCCTGCTCACTTTCTTATAACTTCCTATTTTGTTCCATAGGGAATGTGTTGAGAGAGTGTGAATAACAATTGAACACCACTTTACCAGGCACTGCAAGCAATAGCTTGTGTACAAATAGTTTGTTTGAACTGCTTATCATAGCTCTGAAGGCAAGCCCAGATGAGAAAGATATAGTTGCATGTTAAAATGTATGGATCCAACTACCTCATTTTCCTTTTTTTTTTCACTTAGGTGTCTATAACACAGTAAAGTTTACAGTTAAGGTACTTTGGGTACTATTTTTACAGTGTGACACATTGGTATATTTTGGGGATGTAATATGCTATATGAAAGACTGATAGGGCTCCAGACACCTCCAGACAGGAAGGAAAAAAGGAAAAATTTTGTGGCAAAGCACCTTTGTAGAGATTTATTCCTGATGCAATGCATGGCGTGTCCTTGGAACCTGCATAGTTGCTCTTCAGCTAAATGCATCCCTTCTTCACTGATTTCACTTAATGTTGTCCACTACTAAAATCAGGTTAAATCATGTTCATTAGGGCTGCTAATTGTATCTGGGCATATTTGATAGGTAGCCTGAGACCTGAGCTGGATCCAGTTGGGTTTTGAATTGGGAGGTGGCCGAAACAGAATTTATTCTTTTTCCAGAAAATAAAAATGATGATAACAGGCAAGAGGGGGATGATAGTCAAACCTTTCTGCATCTTTCTCACTGTGTTTAGCTCCACAAACCATAAAAGAAGAGCAATTTTACCTTCTCTTGTTTTTTTTTAATATGGAGGTCTGACTCCAACATCTGTATTCATGCCCACCTGATGTTTTAATGTGGTTTTCCAAGTGTTAAATTGTGGCCAAGACTGTAGAGATTGTCTCCATGTCCAGGCAGCTATGAAGTTCCCAATTCTCCCTTCATCAGTTGACTGTCAATCTATTGAACGGAGTAAGTTACAATAATGGAAATAAAATCAAGTGTAAGTCCAGAAGGGAGTCAAACCTGCTTTTGGGAAGGCAGAATCTTCAGCTACAGGAAAGAACTGTCCAAGTCTCTTCACAGATGGAGCCTCAGTGGTGCAGCAGAGCTTTCAAATCCCATGGACTTTGTCTTAACTGAGTCAGACCTCCACAAATGAATTGTCATTTTCTGAAAGAAATGTAAGTCAGAAGTACAAATGAATTGCATAAACGTGACAACATTGAAGCCTAATAAGCAGACAAAAGAATGGAAAGCTTCCCAGAAACGTTCCCTGGGGAGAAGTCAAGAATTATCTAATGTGGATAAATAGGTTAAAAGGATATCCACATCTTGAGTTTTTGATAAATTTAGGATTGACAGGTTGAATGAAGAAGAGGTAGCCCTAAGCAGAAGCTTGTATTTAGGGCGAGATGTCAACTGAGGGAAAAACAGGCTCAAAGCTGAGGCGTATGATTTAATCAAGGAATCTGACAGACTCACTGAAAACTCCTTAGATAAGACACTGGAAATAAAAGAGACAGTGTCAATACATACATTTGATTCTCATATTTGTTCCAGGAAGCAAAGTTTTACATTGGAAAATGGAAGTTGAGTCCACATTCAAAAGTTCTTTATATCTGCCTTATGGAGCAGCGTAGAGGATCAAAATATGAAGATGTATTTTGATATTGAGAGAAAAATTATGACCAGGAAGAGCTTCACGGAGTTATCATAAAACCTAAAGAGAGAGATGGGTCTTCTCTCTGTGGGCTTTGTAGCAGAGATGAGGTTGCATGTGTTTGGATATGGATTACTAATGCAAGTTGAGCTATAAAATGAAGCAGGTGATGTCAAACCATGACAGAAACCAGATAGGCCCAGTTGGCTTTGGGCATAATTTGTTCTGTGTTCATTGAAGCCTCACAGCTAGATTTATGGAGGCTAAATGGCATGGGAAAGCTTGCACAATGAGTCAATAGTAAATTCAGGATTTGAATATTTCACGGCTTCATTCCGCGTCCCTATGGCTCATAACATATTTACTTGTATCCTACTGGAAGAAATGGCTTTTGATACAGGCCTCTATGAATATAGGCATCATATTCAGGGATGAAAGAGTTAATTTGGAGGTTTCTTTTGGTTTATAGTTCTGCAGAATGTATGGGGAGTAAAAAATTACTGTCCCATACAACATTAAATCATGAATTAATGACCTTTAGAGTTGAGTTTGTAACATCATAATATAATGTGCTTTTGGAAAAACAAGTCAGTTACTTTGTGCAGAGGAGAAGAATTGCCAGGTCCTCAGAAACTGACTGTATAACACATAAAAGCTGAAGAAAAACACAGGTAAAAATGCAGCCATGGAATCCTCTTAAAAGAACAGAAAGAATAGGCTCAATGAGTGGTTTACTGCAGCCTCTCTGAGCAAGAAGAAAGGGGAACGCCAGCATTCTTAAGTTACTCATAAAAATAACATTAGTTTTTCTTCTCTGTTTTTACGATTGAGGAGGGAGATTCACTGGTATCTAAGAACTTCCAGAGCTGGCAGATAACTCACAGAGCTCTTTGAATACGCTGCTACTCCAAGAACAAGACAGGAACCATCAAGATAATTGTCTGATACAAATCTTTTGTTAAAGTAATAGATTTTGTACTGTCACGATTCCTGAATTATAGCCATATGTACTAGTGAATGATGAAACATGTAAATGGTAATTCATCATTAACTCTGTGTATGAGAAACTAAATTATTCTTTTCAGTGCTGTTCTTGTATCTGAGACATGATACATTACGCTATGCTGTAATTTATAGACACAGTGGAATCAGCCAAAAAGTTGTATTCTCTTCCAACAGTTATAGTTTAATATTTAGGCTTCTCCTCCCTCATTCATTCAATTTTTATTTAATTGTAATTTATTTCCTCAGGGAAAATTAGGCATAATGGCTGTGTTCCAGAAAAATGGGGTGCAGTTTAATATGGTAATTTTTGGATTTGTCTAAAAGTTTTGGTGCCAATAGCCTGTGTAATTTTGAGGAAATTGCTTGGTCTTTCCATGTAAGCTTTGAGAGGGAACAATCATATTCAACTGTGTCACAGGGGCACCACTTAGGAGATGTGTTTAAGGATAGCTTGAGGAGACTCCTACCTCCTTCAGTCCCTAATCAGCTTTATCAAAGTTAAGAAGACCTGGGGAAAAAAAGGGAGAGAAGTTCTACTTAGGAATTAAATACTTCTATCTGGGTAAAAAAAAAAAAGACATTTTATATTTTAAAAAGAACATCACAATTTCTAACTTTGAAAACCTTAATTTGGCTCTCACTGTTCCATCACATTAATTCATTCATTAATTGAATTCCTTTAAGTGGAATGTGGCTTTCCAATCTGTTGAAATGCAGTGCTGGTGGGGCACCACTGCTGAGGCAGCAGAGATAAAGATCAGGAATAGCTGCTGTTTTGGGTGCCCCAGATTCTGCAATCAGAAGAAGAAGAAGAAAGGCCTGGGAAAGGTATCCAGATTAATGGAATACCACTTCAAAAGTGGCTGTGTGGTTTGACTCTGTTTATTGGCATTATTCATGCTGGCCTGTTCTCTGCAAGCCACAGCACACACCATGGTGAGCAAATAGATGGCAAAGATTTTCTGCACTTCTATCCAAGTGATAAGAGCAGATGACATTAAAATCAGAAACAGACTCTGTGTTACAGTTTAAAGGCTAAAGGAGGGGCAGGGTTAGTATTAATGCTCAAGAAGCAAGTCTTTATATTTGGCTTTTTCTGGAAAAAGTTTTCTCGTTCAGAAGAGTTTTCCCCAGCTCAATGTCCATTTCCAATGGTTTTTTTCCTCTTGCTACATCTGCAAAACATAGAAGTCCTGTATTGTTTTATCTCCCAGGGAAGATATCCTTTCTTCTAGATGTAACCCTACCTCTAAATGACTTCAGAGTTCAGATTCCTGGAGGTGTAGTGGATATATGGCAATCCAGGCCGTAATTTACAATAAACCATCTTCTGACACCACTTCCATGACCTAATGCTGGAAGTATGTTGGTGGGGAGCCTGCCCTACACTGCCATGGTGAGAGAGCCTGACGGTGTCATGGTAAATATTTTATTATTTATCCTGTTGTGGTTATTTCAGATGCTGCCACAGACATTTTCTCAATTTGTGTTTCTGCCTGGACATGTTTTCTGATATCCCTCCTGGAATAGGCAGATGTTCCTAATGGATGAAAAATTCAGTGTTTTCAGCATACACCAGCTTGTTTTATTATCCTTACATACTGAAGAAGCTTTTCATCTCTCGAGAACGCAGTTCAAATCCTGAGCCCAAAGTATTAAGGAAAGTGAGCAGAACTAGAGCATAAAAAAGCATTCATATTTTTCTGTATGAAAGAATGATTGGTCAAGAATGTTTTCTACATTTTGCTTGGGTTATGTTGTTGTTATTGGGGGTTTTTTCTGTATTTTGGGGTGAATCAGTAGCTTATTTTCACCCCAAAATCAGCAATTTTGAAAACGCAGCCGTTTAAACATGAAATTGGTCAGTAAACGATATTTCAATGGCCTGTAAAATTAGCAAATGCTTTCAGATCAAGAGAAGTAAAGCTGTGCAAAATGACAATATTTGGAATGCATGATCCTGCAAACCTTCTCATTGAAGAGCGTTTTTGGGACATATATATTACCCTTAAGTCTTTTTGCTCAGTGTTCTCTTGTAATTTTGGGGAAGGTTACATAACTATCCTATGATTCACCTTCTGCATTTATTAAGGGTTTACTGATACAGGAGGAAGTGGTTTGCTTCACTGGTACAGACTGTAAGATTTAATCCCAGGCTGTCTTGGAAGTCTTCAGAAGTTTAGGAGTGCTTTTCATTGCTATAAAACATTGCAATGTAATGATCTTTAAATCATGTTCTTTGAAAATTAATTAACCAAAAAATGTACCAATAAGAATTATACTCCCTGGATTACTCACAGGCATCTTTTGCCTGAGATTTGGAATTGCAAGAACAATGTCAAGGAAGGACTCTGTAGAGGTGAAACTTTTGAATTTTCTCTGTGCATTGTGCTAATATGTATCTACTGTGCAGCAGATATTTTTGTGTGGGAGAGTATACCTTAAAAAATGCATTTTACACATGGCATTCTAATACACATGCTTAAAAAGTGAGTAACTTGAACAGACCTCCCTCAGGAGCTCTCTTTTGGCAAAGTGAAAAAGCCTTGTTCTAGCATTACAAAATCCCCACAGATAAATTTGAAATATATGTCCCTTTCAGTGTTTTGACAGACTACAACTGAATTACTGGGAATGAAAGAAATCCTGGGGTAGAAACTGGAGGGGAGGGGACTACTTTCACTGCAGGGATGTTTTCTATACAGCCCTGGGCCTGATGATGCCCGGCTTCATTTCGGTGCTCATCATCACTAATCCTCAGCACAAATGAATAACTGCATTTCTAAACAATCAAAGGTTAAAGACAACTCAGCCATTCATGTGATCTCATTATACTATGCTGATTGCAGTGCATCAGAGTTATTTATAACCTTAGTTCATAAAGTTGGATTTCCAGTAAATGAGTTCCTTTTCAAAGGTTAAATATTTATGTCCTTCTTTTCTGTGTGAAACAGCCTATAGTTAGGAACGTGCACTAATGAACCATCACAGCCATCTTCAAGAAGATAAATAAAAAGTTTTGAGTTGGTATTCTGGCTCCCAAGGCTACTCCTTGCTTAAACTGCTTCCTACTGCTCCTGTGTGGATTTTCAAAACAGATCAATGCCATAGCAAAGACTTAGATTAGATTTATAAAGTCAGACTTAGCTTTGACTGAGTGTGCAAAATTGCAGTAATAAAAATAGTAATATCCTCTATCTGCTTCTCTTCTGCTGAGCTCAAAGGGCCAAAACAGTTACCCCTAAAGAATAGTAATATAATTAATTCTTTCAGCCCCTTTTAGCTCATAGCTTAGCAGCAAGTGTCTGGCAGTGCCAGAAAGGGTAGGTGGGAGACCAGGTGTCCTCATTCCTTTATCCACCAATTAAAACCTATTTTGACCCAGGACTCTTTCCTTCATTGATTACTGGACTTGCAGTTCTTGCCCAGCATGGTTGGAACACAGTTCTCTGAGGTTACCAAGAGTGCTTTCTGCTTAAAATATATCTGCATATAGTGAGCTAAGTTACACATTCATAATCTTATAAAAATACAAACAGCTAGAGGCCTTTGTGTGAGACAAGCACCCTGTTGCTACTGTCCTGTGAGAAGATACAGAGAGGAAAAAATGGATGGATTTGTCTTATGCTCATTATGCTGATTTCTGATTCAAAAGTGTATTAAGTAATACTTAGAAAACTCAACATGAAAAAAATGATGCAGAAAAGCATTAGTATTCAAAAGGCATTTGAGGCATCAAGGCATCCTGCAGTTACATGGCACAGATGTATTTATGCTGTAGTTTACTTGTTCCGTTTTTTTCTGGTCTCATAGTGAATTTTTTAAGCAGTAGACACTTGCATGGTTAAGATCTCTGTCATATTTATGCTTGAAAGGCAAGTCTTGGTATTCATTACATGTCACATTTGGAGGGCCCATCTCTGAAAACATAGAGCATTCAAATCCCCCAGCAAACAGGCTCCCCTAAACCAATCCAGCTGTTTTCCAAAATACTTGCTCCAGGTTAGTCTCCTAGATCAGAGTTTTTTCAGTACCTATCACTTCTGTACTTTTCCAGCCATTCTGTAATCTCTGCATCCTGAATCCAAGGAGGAAAACGTGAAACTTTCAGAGTCACCAAAATTTTTCACTTGTATCCCAGTAGCTTCCCCTGATGTAAATCTGAGCAGAGTAAAGACTGTTTCAGCTGGAATGATGTATTTATAGGTTGCATGGGTAGACAAAAATTCCAGTTATGGATGTAAAATTAGTTTGCTAGGGCATGGATTTGAACGAATTCTTGGTATCAGAAATCCCTGATCTGGAGAGGGTTTGAGGTGTTGCACTGTGTGGATGTGCTGCCAGTGGAAGTGAGAATCCCAGAGAAGCTTCCTCCCAGTATTTCTCTCAGGCTGCCTTTCTCTCCCACAAAGGCCCTTTAGGTCTTCACTTAACCACTTCAAGTAGATCACACCCAATCTTTTGGGACTAGCATAACTCATGGAGATGTGAAATAAGTGTAACCATTGTGCACCTTTTTTGCTGAGGCTCCTTATTACATGAGTTAAATACAGTAACCTTGATTTGTCTCTAGAAAAGTGCCAGAGAGATCCAAGATATTTTTTTTATTATGTTTGTTAAATAATGTACCTGGGCAGTGCTAGAATGATGGGACGTCCCAGACTCCAGAGGAAGGAGAAAAAACAAATTATACCCATTTTCAGTCCTGGAAACAATATTCATGCCTAACCTTGCTGCTAGAGTCTCTGGATAACAACTTTGCAGTCATAGCAGCCTGGAATTCCCTCTTTTCCCTCTGCGGAATCAGAGATGGGTGAGCCAGGAGAGGTGATTGCAATTACCCACCTAGCATGAGGTGGCATTTCCATCAAATTGTGAAATCCACTCTACCAAGGCCATAGCATATTTATAGGAAGACATCCAATCTCAGTGTCAATTGCATGGGACAAAAATAATTCCTGGGTTTCTGTGTGGGCAGGGGATAAGAGTGGCATCAGTCATTCGGTTGGTGTGGGATTGACCCACAGTCTTTCCAACGCCTTCTTCAGAAAAATGGTAATCCACATTGAAATATCTTTGGAGGGACTGTTTTACTACTTCTTTTCCTCAAGTCTGAAAATTATGGATGAATAATGATCCCCCCAATTGCCCTTCACAATTATGATACAGCCAAAGAAGTTAATAAGTCACCTCTGTAGCCCCCCTCCCTTCTCTGTACAGACATTTTTTACCACATGGGTGAACACAAAGAAATAATCAGATAAGAGATTTTTCTTCTAAATTAGGCCTCTTGTTTGTAAACTGAAAGAGTGCTAATGCAGTTCAAACTCAGCTGTGTACCACATACGCACACTCGGCCCAGGAGTATTATAAAGAGTGGGAGAATAGGAGGTTTTGTTCTATTCTTCGGTCTCTTTCTATATGAGAGGGCCATTCATTCAATCCCTATGCTTCTCTCTCTCTCTCTATTTCTCTCCATAATGCCAGCATTAGCTGCAAGCTGCTAGCTGTAAAAGTGCTTTGATGTTGACCTCTCACTGCCATTGACAGACCCTCATTGGTGGGTGAGTAGCAGAGCAATAAGGGCATGTGTGGGAGAAAAGAGGATGAAAGCCTGGACAGCTAGGAAGGGATAATATGAACAGATTCCTGCCTGTTCACTTAGTTTCTTTTTTTTTAACTGGGTCTTCTGATTACAGAGGTTACGAACCAGTAAAACTTCAGAAATGACCACTGAAAGCCTGCTGTACATGAAGAATCAGATAATTGTTCCAGCTCTTGCCTTGTAAAATTAAATCAAGCCATGAACTAGGCAGGAGCGCATAGGGGAGTTGAAAACATTTTCCTGTTTAAGGCAATGAAATAGTGGGGTTTTGTCTGATACATACAGTAATATTACAAGGGCGAGGAACATGTAAGTGGCATGGGGGCAGGGGACATGGAGGAGAGCTGCCTACTAATGACGTTGATTATTTTGTTTCTCGTCTCGTGCCAAAACCTAAAGCGTAAGTCTTGGGCTTTAAAAGGATCAAAAGAGAAAGGTGCAGTAAGGGGTCAGAAGGACTCGGAGGGGTTTGTGCCCTGGGGAGCAGGGGTGTGCACACACAGGATGCGTGCACAGAAGAACCCGCCTGCTGCTCCCTACGGCCGGCGGGCGCTGTGAGTGCTCCCACAGTCACATCACAGCAGGGCCCCAAAAGCAGCTTTGCACCCTCCAGCGAGAGCGGGGAGGTTGAGGGTGGGGACAGGACCGTGGGCCACCTGGGCCCCCAGCCAGCTGTTTGTGCAAGCTCAGGCAGCAGCGCTGGGAAAGGCGGGGAAGCCTCGTTGCTGCCTGTGCCCTATTGAGGCAGGATGTCTCCAGCCACTTCACCTCTGCTCTCCCCCTTCACCTCTCTGAAAGCTCGCCTTGTCATACTAATAATTAAGCCCTAAGGCTCTAAGCTGAAATGGCCAAAAGGCTGTGCAAGGCCAATGGAGGGAACAGGAGGGAGGGAAAGTTCACACAAATTTGTATTAGAAACGTTGTTTTCAGTTGCGACCTGAAGGACCAACTATCGCAACAAAGCTGCTCGCCTGAAGGTTCCCATTGCCTCTGCTCTGAGCAGCAGCATCTGATCTTCTGCTTCTTTGGGACAGGCAGAAATCTGCTCTGCCTCCACTTCTCTCCCTCTTGGCAGCGTTAGGCCATCAGAGTTGTTTAACTGAGGCAAGCGAGCTGTAGATCCTTGGTTAAACCCGGCCTATGCCACTTGCGGCACAAGCGCCGTCATGTGGGGTAACCCCTGCCTGGGACAAAATGCACCAGTTGGAAAATTGGGGCATTGGGTAAAACAGGTGCCCGTGTAGCAAACAGCAATGCAATAGCATGTCAGCAGTGCCAGCATTCAAATCACACCCTGCTCCAAGCACTTGAATAAGAAAGAAGCCATCACTGTTATGATCTGGATTTGATTTCTTCTTTAAAAATTAAAAGGTATTCAGCACGCGCTTTTGGAGCAGAGACTCTTCACACATTAATCCATTAGAAAGAAAGAAATCTTTCACCGAATGATTAAAAATATTCACATTTTGGCGGGGACAAACTTCTACAGCACTTTTTGCCTTGCTGTCTGCATTTGCTATCAGAGAACTAATTCTCCAGTCAATTTCACAGATGGTTTCCTGTCATTACTATACAATTCTATTTATTTGATAATAATTTTATAGGACTTTTCCAGGTGGATTTGGAATTACATGTTCAGCTTGTAGCAGTTTTTAAAAGGTATATAAGTACTGCACTCAGTCAAAACTTCCTTGCCTAAACTTTTTCAATAGAAAATGGATTTTCAATTCAAGCAAGAAATCTTGCCAGAAGTGTCTTGGTTAAAGTTTTTCCAATGCATTTTTCTGCATGTAAAGGGAAGTGTATATAATCCTTTCTGTTCTGTCCCTTCTCCTTTGCTCTTTTCAACCCATCCGAAATAAAGGCTATTTTCCCCTTTCCAACTAGAAATGAAACAGGACTTCACTAGTTTTTCAAAAAGGTACCATTTTTTAAACTTGAAAGCAGCATGTAGTAAATATGTTAAGTTTCATGTTTGCTTTTGCTTTTTGGGGATAGCCATGATAGGTTTTGTGCAAGCTGAGATTTCACCCAAAAGAGAGTCTATCTACCCTGTTTCTGTTATTTTTGCAGGAAAGTTCGTACATCACCTGTTTCTTGATGAATATTTTACTTGAAACAGCTCTTTTTTAATACAGTCCAGTCTCTGATAGGGCATTGTGATGTTGCTAAGCTACCTGAGATTTCAAGCCCGTGCTATTTGGTGGGATTCCACTGAGCACAGCATCACTGGAGTGCAAGGAGTTTCTGTTTGGTCATTAAGGAAAAAAGGGCCTTCATGGGGAAAAAGCTGTGTCCCACAAGTCCGAAGAGAGGATGTTTGAATCTGGATTAATCTCCTTGAGAGCTACATTACAGAAGCCTCTGGAGCTTCTGCACTGTGAGCTTGGCCCACGATTGTAAAAAAAAATAAAAGGTGCCTTCTCTAGAGTTTTCAATTAACAAAGCCTTAGGGGACCTGGATAGGCAGTTGGAATCTCCATTCCAAAGGATTAAAAATATATCTTTGCCAGAGGTACAGCAGCTGTTTTGGTTGGTACTTTGTATTCTGCTTGTCTGTGGACTGCTGGAATCCTTACTGTTCCCTGATGTGTCATTTCACTCCAGTGAAAATCACAAGCGATAACTCAGGAGGCAGTAAAATTACAGGGGTCACAGAGTACCCCCAGTATGCTTGAAATCAGGTCACCAACCTCACTCAGCTGGCCCTCTTGCTGATAACTCCCCTTTTCCCATTTCTCCTCTCCCTTGTTCACTCTGCATCTCAATTATTTAAAAAAAAAAAAAAGAGAGAGAGAGAAAGGAGCCAACTCCCCAGGGCCTATAATAACAAGTGCACTTGGGCAGCTCCAGCAGTGGGCAGTGCTGGAGTGAGGGAGGGTCCTTGTGTGCTACCCGTTGGCCCGATCTGGCCATGGGTTTGGCACAGCTGGCGATATCCTGCACTCTGGTCATGCTTTGCAGTGCCCCAGCACTGTGGAGAATGGAGCCCTGCCCGAGAGCCAGGCCAGTTTCAGAGGGAAACTCAAGCAATAAAGGTGATAGGCAGCAGGAGTGAGTGTGGTATGGGCTCCCAAATGGTTTGATGAAGCATGGCAACACTGATAGCTTGCATTTTTATAGCATAAACTGAGCGCGAAAAAACAATGGAGTGAGGGAGAGAAAAGGGATATGGATGCAGAAGGATGGAAGTTTTCAAGTCCCATTCTTCTCATGATGTTCACAGACAAGCCATAAGTGATGCAAAGAACTGGATCAGTCTTTGAAATTCAGGTTTTCTTCCAAGGTCAGAACAGTCAAGAATCTATTAAATTTACAGGAACTCAGAATATTGCAGTGGTTTTTCCTTGATAATAGTGTTTGTTGCTTGAATTTCCTCCTACTCTCTATAGGAAAGTAAGGGCTCCAACCTGAAGGGTACTGGGAGAACACTCAAAGCATTCCTTGGATATTTCCAACATACCTGTTACTTCACTGATTTCTTCTTTAGTAAATGCCCTCTTTATGTGGCCTATCTGATACCCAGTCTTTGGTTTGGGCTTGCACAGCTTTAATTTTTGATGATTCCTTTTTTGTGACAATTCTCTGGAAAATGCTGAGCTGGACTACTTTAGTTTTGGTATATGGAAGCACAGTACGAGATACTGACTATAACAGGTGTTTCTGCTCTGGGGGCCTCCTCTCCCTTCCTCAGAAGTCGGTACTCACCATTCCTCACCGAGACGAGCTTTGTGGCTTTGCAAGAGTCCAGTTTCACTGAAGGGTTTTTTTGTGTGGTTTGATTATTTCAAAGCAAGGAAAAAAACCACAGCGATGGCTTCTTTTTCCGAAAGCCTCCAAGATAATTTGGAGAGTTGTGAGCCTTTCTGTTCCTCCTCACTCCAAGCATCCTTGTTCCTGCTAGTTCTTTGCAGAAGGAGCTCAGAGATCACCGTGCTTTGCTCATGAGCCAGAGGCAGCTTTCCTCCCTTGCAGTGGAGGGAAGAGCTGCTATAAATCAGTCAGGCAATGAATGCATTTCAGTTGCCTGCTCGGTTGGATGGGGGCAAGGAACTGAGGAAACCACCTACAGATGAGGCAGTTTTGTGAGTCATGAGAAGAGAGAAACGTTCAGCACTTCTCAGGAGGTTTTTACCAGTCGTAGAGAGGGAGCTGAGCACTTAGGAGCGCTTTCAGAATCTTGTAAGTAAAACTCCCAGAAAATACTAAGCTGTGTTAGTGCATGGGCAGCCGTGAGGAGGCCAAGACCCAGTGTTTCCTTCTAAGGGGTACTTATCTTACCCAGGGAGCAGGACGGCTTTCTTGCAATGGATGTTATTCTGCAGAGCTCCTCAGGGCAGGTTTGTTCCCTTGACTTTTAATATTCCAGTTTTCCTCTGTTTGTGCCAGAAAATAAGACTTGGGTTTCATTTTATAAAAATAATAAAGCCAGAAAAGGTTGAACTGAGACTTGGCCTCTTTGCTTTCTAAAAGACAGCAATAGGCCTTTTCAAAGGACCAATTCCAGGCTTTATTACACTGCTACAAGGCCCGCAGGAGGCAAGAGTGTTACGCCCAACTCATAGTGCCGACAGAGAAAGATGGATTTTTAAATTATCTACCTTTGCTTTGCAACGTGAACGTTTCAGGGCAATTATCCTGAGATAATGCCTACAAATTGCTGAAGACTTTGGGTTTATAATTGCTCGTGTTCATTTAAGGTTCCCAGCAGACTAGACCAGGGAAATCACTGCCAGTCAAGCCAAGGTTGATGGTATACGGTAACTGAGTTTCTCCTAGAAGACAGACAAGCAAATCAGTTTTCTTTAAGAGCAATAATTCTAACTAATTGTTTGGTTTCATTGTGCTTCCATAGCAGGAGCTGTAGCGCTTGGCAAGGCAGAGCAGTGGCACTTCCCATCCAAGAGACATCCCTGTGAACGGGCAAATTGAATTCCACCACATGAGGTTATTCCATGCAGCAGGAAAGAGCAGCACTCCCCAGCACATCCCCACATTCCCTTATTTACACACCAGTGGCCATTCCAGTTGCCTCAGAGAGTGAATCATGAATTTACAGTGAGATAATGTTATCATGTCAATGCAGGGAGAAATAACTGTAGCTGCCTGCCACGTTCGTAATTAAAAATCACTTCTTAATGCAATATTTAGGTGAGGTTTCAAATCAGCAAGAGCGTTCATAATGAATAACACAATTTCAAATTAGGGATGTGCTCGTTTATTCCCATCACATACATTTGCCTGCATTTATACATATACCTATTACCTATTTATATACTTACATTCCTATTTGCACATGCCTCTGTGTTTTGTGTGGAGCCTGACTCCCCACTAGTTTTGTGAAGCTCTGATATCATTCCTATCACAGGCATCCTCCAGGCGTTAGTTAGACAAATTCATTTCATCATTATTACTTGCTAAGCACAAGCAGCATTGGCCAGTTTAGGTGTCTACACTCCAGCAGTGTAAAATCTCCCCTTCTGTCCCTCCAACTGTTGCTATTAGAGCAGCTGAATAACTGATTTTTCTCATCCAGTAACTAAGATTAAAGAAAAAAAAATTATAAAATAAGCTTAGCTGACATTTCTGACATTTGGGAGAAAAAAAAAATGTATATATATTTTGCACAAGAAAAAAAATCCTTCCTCCCAAAGTGCATTGGGTTATCAAAAATATTTTGCTTGACCTATATAAAAAAATCTCTGGGGTGTTTTCATGTTATTTTTTAATGTGTTCCAACAATATTTGGACTGAAAATATTGTCTGGAGAGAGATAGCAATGTATATGGTTTAAAAAATGTTGAAAGTGTGTGTGTGTGTGTGTAGACTTTTCTGAATACTTTTGCATTTTTTTGCCATATTTATTAGAATTTACAGATAACAGTGGTCAGCTGGAAGCTGGGTTTTTCAGTGAAGAAACTAATTTTCTGAAAAATTCCATCTAGGATTAGGAAGCAAGGAAGATGCCTTGCCACAGCACTGAAAATGTCATTAGTATCATGCTCATTCCAATTTTAGGGACTTTGTTGTAATGTTCAATGGGGGAAAATTTTGGAACTTGTGATTTTATGAAGTTGAGGGATCATATGCTGCAGTTGGATACCATATTGAAAGCTATTGGGTCAATATTCATCCTCCCAGCCACTAAAAATAAATATCTGCTTTCTGCTGAGGTGCTCCTTCATAGCCCTTCAGCCTTTCTTGCAAACTGTGGCAAATATATGTGTGTATGTGTATACATATATATATTTATTTATATTTATATTTATAAGGGAGGTTTGAGCCCCAGATACTGCCAGATTGTTTTACCACTTTATTAATATTTCCTTTCACACAAAAATGAGTCTGTAAAAACCAGAATCATTTACAGTGGGCTGTGTGAGCACCAATAGCTGATACATGTCATAGACAACCAAAACTAGGACTTTGCATAAATTATTGATATCAAGACATATTTCCAGAGAAAACCAAAGAACGTGTGTTACTGCTGGCAAGTGGGCTCTTAGAAAGAGGAAAAATCAATTTTTTTATCCACAGTTCTTCTCAAATAAAAAAAAAAGAATAGTATCTTTCCCCCAAATTTTTTCAGGATATGGCGCGCACACACACAAACTAAATTTTTCATTCTCTTTTTAAGATATTTACTTGACTAACTGTTATCTCCTAAAGATTCTTGTGTTGTAAAGTCTCTCATTTACTGGTGTTATCCACTTGAACGGCGAAGAGATGCCCCTTCCCATCTTCCTGGGCATTAAAGGAATAATACAAAAGATGACTTGTAAACCTAAGAATGTGTGTCTGGAATATCAAATCCATTTTTGCTGCCCCATGGCCACCACGTTACGTTATGTTGTAGAATTCAGAATCTGATCACATTATGTTCTAAAACTATCCTAATGCTCTGGGCGGGGATTTTGTCCTTCTACTACACCCACTGGAAAGTCATTTCAGACATTTTGACTCCAACGGTTAGGAACATCTTGTAGTTCCTGAATTAGCTGAATTTAAACCCAGTTTATAACCATTTCTCCCTGGGTCACCTTTACACACATATATCCTTACCCAGCTGGTTTGGACACCACCATTCCTCAATTGGATCCGTGTCCCTTTAAGCCACCGTTTAGGCAGGCTGAGCAAGCAGAGGCTTTTAGTTTCCTCTCAGAAACTCTCCAGTTCCTTGATCATGGTAATAGTCCTCTTTGCACCCTCTGCTCCAATTTGCATGCATCCTTCTTGGGCATGGGTAACTAGAATTGACGCTGTATTTCAGATAATGTCTCACCACTGCTTTGTGTGGTAGCATTAATATTTTCCTCTCATTATTAGCACTATTACAGGTGATGAATCCCAGGATTGCATCTCTCTTTTCAGTTGCATTATATTATGGCACATATTTATTCTGTAATCAACTAGGAAACCCAGGTCTTTCTCTTCCTTTGTCATTCCCAACAGCTTCTAGCAGAAATTCTCATTATTAGTCCTTTAGTGCATGACCTTGCATTTTGTACTGTTCAATTTCATCCCATTTCTATTACTTCTGTCCCCAAGGTCATCCAATTCTTCCTGCACGATATTGCGATTTTCGTTTGTGTTGATGGTGCCTCCCAACTTTGTACAATCTGCAAATTTCATTTGAACACTCTTACTTTTTGTGCCAAGTTTATTAATGAAGCATTAAATGAGATCAGTCCAAAGACTGATCTTTGAAGAACTCCCCTAATATTTTCCCTCCAGCCCCCCATTTCCCCCTGCAGCACATCACATCCTCCCTTCCCCGGTCACCAACCCAGACCTCAGAGTTCTGGCTGAATCTCTATTTTCCCCCAGTGAACTGGGTAGTTCCCAAGTGGCACCTGCTGAAACACTTCAATGAAGACTGGATACCTTATTAGAATTTTAATTTAAAAAATATTTTTTATCGGGGTAGCTGGGCACAGCCTAGCTCCAGGAAACCCATACTGTAAATGTCTGCCCTTTACTCCTTTTGATTCTTTTCTCAAATTTGTTCTAAAATCTAGTAAGCTATTAAGGTCTGACTGACAGGTCTTGCCTAAATCCCCTTTATCTACTCCAAGAAGAAGAAAATGATACTACAAGGTGCAAGAAGTGGGTACAAAGGGTGTGGGTGCTGCTGTTCCCTCTCCATGTTATAGTGCAGCACTTCGCTGCTCTATTAACGACTGACAGTGGCTACTGGATGTGCAATTTCATGTGTTCATCCTCAGTTAGGGATCATGTTGCCACTCTTCAGAGATAATAAAAGGAAGGCATTCATTTAGGCTTGTGAAACTTTCTGCACTCTCAACCCATCCTTTCCCCCACAGCAATTTTCATTCCTTCTTCCCTTGTTCTCCTTCCATTCCCTTAAATCATGTTCTGATCAGTTCATTTCCTTTCCAAAATCCAACACATTTCTCTGAAGTTCTCACTTCTCTCATCTCTCTTCCACATCATCCTTATGAACTACAAATTCCTGCTTGAATCCCAAAGTTTTGTGGCACAATCAAAAAATCTGGCTGCTCCAGGCCTGTCAGTGTAGAAGGAAACATCACGCACACATTGCATTAGGCTTTGCAGCAAGAAACACAAGTGATCAGAGTTCCATAAGGCTCACCAGGACATTTAATGAGCCTTGATGTGTTCTCAGGGTTCTCTGAACTCTTGTTTTTCTCCCCTTTCTGACTCGTAGCTGCTTGGAGATGTTTTAAGAGCTCTCTTGTCACGTCCATGCAGATTTGTCTCTCTCCAGAAGAAGGTCATGCCATGGGAGTGAACTCCCCATTTATTTACAAAAGCAGTGGCTACAAAAGGTGCCCTCTAACTATTCAGGAATAGCACTGAAATAGTATTTGCTCATTTCCAAAAGTGGAGGCCGACAGCACACCAAAATTAGAGATCCTCCCTCGTGAGGGAACATGGCAGGAACTTCTGAACCCAGAAACAACCCTCCTTCCTTCCACCCTGGTATCTAACAGTGCCTTTCACCTGCATAGATTTCAAGCTGTGTCGAATTTCCCTCTGTATTTTACCTGGAGCATTTTTAGGATGTGTGGAAGGGGTGTGTGGAGTTCAGCAAGCTGTGGTGCAGGTGAAGCAGCACAGTGAGCAGCATTCCCAGAACCGGCACTTGATAAGCAGCAGATGAGCACCTTGCTGGCCTGGCAGGATAGTTTAACAGGGTAGGTTGCATTAAAGTTTAATTCCACCTCTGGGAAGATGCATTTGTTTGATGGCAGCAGACTCTGGTCTTCTGTGGTGTTGTGCACCAAACATCTGAGGTGCACCTTGGAAATTATCTCATCATTCTCGTCTCAAAACCTGTGCAGGCAGAGGAGAGAGCCCAGTGTTTTCTTTTATGAGCTGGAGTCTCCTGCTCCTTATAGCATATGCTGTTTGTTAATTATTCTCTTTCTCTCGTGCCGTCTCTTGCCTACCCTTGTTCAGCCTCCCCTGTGTTTTACTTCTCTGATGGTTTGATCTCTTGTACTGCATCTTCTCAGCCCCAGCGTGCTTTTTTGCATGTTGATTTTGATTTCCTTTTGCTGTGTGGGATTATACATTTATAACAGCCCTTTACAGAGCCTGAAAAAGGAGTCTGTTTTGATAGCTGGAATGAGGAAAGCATCATCTCTAAATCATGATTCCCTTATGTTGATAATTGAGGAGGCTGGGGAGGGGAGTGAGAGGGGAAGAAGAGTTTTAAAGCCTTGCCCTCAAACTCTTTTTTTTTGTGGCCTGAGTTGCTTTTTTCAGTATCAGAAACATTTCACCTGTCTCCTTTGCTGATGCCACTGCTGCTGGCAGGTGGCACCACAAGGTGTGGTGACGTAGCAGCCCTGGAACTTGTCACCATGGCTTTTTTCTATTTCCCATTGAGGTACATTTTGAAATGAGACCTTGGCCAGCAGAGCCCACACACCAGAGCAGTCTTGCTGAAATCCCTGGTGCAGTTGTGGGGATGGGCTCTGGAGAGCTTGCTCCAAAGAGGCTCCAGGTCCCATTCCAAGGCAAAAATCAAATCTGGTTTGCTTTAGTAGTGTTGTATTATGCTGCAATGAATTCTGGGCTTCTCCTTTTTAAATTAGCAGCACACCAGAAAGGATAGATAGAGGCAAATTAATGAAAAGAAGAAGACAGAAAAATGTCTAAGGTACCAGTCAGTGGAGAAAAGAAGGGCTCTGCCATCAAAACCTTCCCCAGTGAAAAGACCCAGCAGGATACAGTGACTAAATGTATTTGCCACAGCACTGAGAGTTAAAGAAAAGTTACTTTCATTCACCAGAAGTGAAAAAAGATATCTGAAAAAGCTCTTCTCCTTTTTGTTCCCTTAGTTCTTGTCAACAAAGTGAAGTTCTGAATGGCACGGGGGAAAATCATCTTCCTGCATTTCCAGGCAGTGCAGCCAGCCTGCCGTGTCCATGGACATGGGGAAATGATCACCCCCCCAAAGAGTGATTACAACCCGAGCAATAAAATGGTGACACTGTCAGTCCAAAGCTGTATTTTGATACTGTGTTTCCTGCATTTCATTTCCTGTGTGAAGCCCAAGGAGAATTTTTTTTTCTTTTTGAGCGTCTGAGGGTTCAAAGACTGAAATACTCATCAAGGTGCTTGAGGAAAGCAGGAAAGGAGAGCAATCTCCTGTTGCCATCAGAAGGCTGTGCTTTCTTTCTTTGTGCAGATCCAGGGTGATTTCTGGGCTTGAGTCCTCTTCCCTTTCCATGGCAGGCAGTAGGAATCATGCTCCTCTTCTCTGAAATAATGGGCCAGGGGTCTCTAGCTTGCTCCAGTTCTGGAAAGATCCTTGTAGTCACATAGGTAATAGTTATTTGGAGTTAGGTAGCAAAATACAGTCTCAAGGAAAGAACTGTTCCGAGAACTGGAATGGTCCAGCAGCATCCCATCCTCGTCCAAAGACCTTTATAAATGTTCCAGGAGCTCTCAGACCACAAACAACTGAATCTTAGTCCTTGGTCGTGCTGAGATCTCTGTTTCTTGCATTACTGTGGAATTTGTGGAGCATCTCACAGGCTAGGGAATTTTGCTGTAGTCCCTAGGGTGTTTTACCAGTGCCAGAACCACCAGACTGTTTGGCTGAATTGTGTTTGAAGCCCTCTGCTCCCCGAAACATCTCTTTTGCTATCTTTGCATTGTAATGCTGCGTGTGACACTCTGCATTGCACTTACCCATGTCTTATACCGGAGAGCTCCTTCTCATCTTCTTTCATGGATGGGAGCAGAGTGGTTTAAATCAAAGCATTTGACTTTGAACCTCTCTTGAGCTGGCCTTCAGGCAAGTTCTTTCTGATCAAAGACAGAAGCATACCAGGGTCCAGGTATTAAGGCTGAATAATTGGTTCAGACTAAAATAAGAAACGTCCCAAGCCTCCACAGAAAAAGTTTTTATCAAGTTTAAAAAACGTACAGGTAACTTTTTGGCCCTTGATATACTTCTGCATTTTCTAAAGGGGGTGCCACTGCAGAGGCTGCTAATGAAGTATGAGACCATGAAATACCAGTCAAATTTGGAAGTCAAAGACGATCAGATTACATGAGAAACAGGTAGAATTAGGGGTACTAACGCAAAATGGCTTTTCATATGGAAGGAGATGGGATACTATCAGCACAACACAATATAACTGAGGTGATTTTGAAAGATCCTGATTTCTTCTGCCATGCAGGATCCCCCATTTCTCTGAAGAAATGTGTATTTCCACATACAGCACAGCACATATAGCTGTGGCTTTTCTGAAGATATCACAGACCCTTCAGACTGGGGGGAGAAAAACAAACCAACAACCAGGCAATCACAAGCAATTTACCAGACGGAGCAGGATGCCTGTAGCATCCCAAGCAGCCTGAGCCTGTCTGCCTCTGTTTAGGATAAATACTGAAACCGCACCTCCGTGAACTCCTCTGCCTCTGCCCATCAGTGATGTGTATATAAAAAGTCTGTGCCTGGGGATCAGCTAACGGGATTATTCACAGACACAAAATGAAGCTGGCCCGATCCTGACGTCCTTTGCAGCCCTCCCTGCAGCCTGCTGAGAGGGGCAAAAGCAGGCTCAGGCTCCAGGTCCTCATAATTTCGGCAGCCTTTTGGGAATCTGGGAGGGGGGTGGCAGTGGAAATAGGCTCCCATTTTTGTTTTTGTTGTTTCTCATTTTTAATAGAGCAACTTTCAGTCCGAAAGGAAACCCTGGTGAAGTGGTGAGGCTTTTGTCTCTCGCTATAATGCCACTGGGCTTTGGATTGACCTGTGTGATACAGTGACACTGTGTGGTTTGAATTTTTACATACAGCTGCATAAAGCAATTCTCATGTAAATTTTGGAGGTAAATAAGCCTGCTGTTGGTCTGCTGCACGGACACATATGCTCAAACCATTAGGCTTGAAAGGAGATTAGAATTAACCCACCCGTCTCTTACTGGCTTGCTCTTTCCCTCCTCACCACGCAGCTCTTACAAGGGCCTAAACACCTTGCTATTTTAACGAGTGGCAGCAGAGTTAAGGCTGACAGAAGAAGAAAATCGTTGTATCCCCTCCCTCCCCCTTCCCCGCAGCCGCAGAGCCTCTGCTGGAAGCCGTGAGGATTTGGAGGAGGCCACGAGCTGATTCCCCTGGCACAGGCGGGCACATCGGAGTCGATGCCCTTCCCTCGCTCCCCCAACCTCTGAATTGCACAGGGCTGAGCTGAACCCTTCAGCTCCCACTGTGGCAGTGGGAAGGCTCAGAGCCTGCCATATCAGGCCTCGTGTGTGTTTTCTTTCTCCCTGGATAACTCCGTTACCTCCTACTGGGTAGGGCAAGCTTTCAGAGCAGCTGAAAAGTCCTTTCCAGGCACCTGGCACTGGGACGTTCTGATGCCTTTTGGGGCTACCTAAAAACAGAGGCCAGACAAAATTAAGGGAATAAAGAGCAGTTATATTTATTGAAGGGCCTTCAGGTACATTTTCAGGCAGACGAAGCCACCCCAGGGGCTACACCCAAAAAACGGACGATGAGTCATGGGGTTTTACACCCTTTTAAGTTTGCTCTGTTTGCATATTGGGGGTTAACCTTCCAATCACAGCTTCAGGTAATGAAGTTGTTTACTCCAAGTTTGCTCCCCCTCAACTCACTTTTGTTTACATTTCTCAGGGCCTGAGACAGTCAGGTGTCCTTGATTCCCAGGCCTAGAGAGGAATTGTTGTGTCTGACCAAAATGAGAAAGCAGTTGCTAACACTCTATATGGAGCTCAGAGTTATACACTAAGGAATTGCAGGATTACAAATATATGAAAAATATAAAAGCTAAAATCCTACAGCATCAGTTCCCAGGTGCTTCTGCAGGGCCTGAACGGGCAGGTCTCACCCAACAGCAGGCAGTGGCCCCTGGACACCATCCTGTCTGGAGATGACATCTAAACAGCTTCACCTTCCATCTGAGAAAGGGTTTTACTGCAAGTTCTTTAAAGGCAAGAGCGGGACCAAGCGTGTGCACACACACACGTGCACAAAACTGCCGAGGGCGTGAGCAGGCTAAGGGGAACCTGGCCCAGGTTGTTTGTTTATGCGAACTTTAAATAATTCATTTTTGTCCCTATTGAGCTCATCACAGTGTGACCAAAATAAACGTGTCTCCTTGGCCTATTGTTTGGAGCTGAGGATTGTCGAGCGGGAGGAAAATATTACAGTGACTGAGGGAGATACACGTAAGAGTGTGACCTTTAACTGCAGTACCTATAACCAGTCTCATCAAATTAAAGCACTGTATATTTTCCTTAATAATCTCTGATTAGGCTCGGGGTATGAGCGGACACGAACGCCCGCCATTGCTATGCAGCGGGAGGCCTGCTAAGCACCCGCCGAGCGCTTGGGAATAAGTGAGCAAAATGCTTTAATTTGATAGGGTTAGAATCCTGCAGGCTCCGGGGTGAGAAGTCACCAACAGCTCCGCTCGCACTGAATATGCAGAAATAAAAAAGTAAATTGCTTACATCTGCTGCAGGCAGGAGGGAAAATGATCTGATTGGACGGGCCGAGGGCTCTCCATCTCTTTTGGGTTAGAAAGAGGGGTTTGGAGCATCAAAAGCTCGTAATTGGAGTAATTCTGAATTAATGGACATACACACACACACACAGGCGCGTGCACCATTTTGAAGCAGCTGGTCACAGGAAGGATGCACATGCTCAGGAATGTTTGGAGATTGCAAAAATGCTGTTAAAAATGTTGCCCCTTATTCCTAGGATTATTGACATTTGGATTTCATGACCTGTAAGAAGTGCAGTAAGTACAAAAAGCCCTGCCCATCTGCCCGACAGAAGTGCCTGCCTCAGCCTAGATCTGTTTATTCACAACACAATTGCTCTGTCTCTCTATCTCTGTTGTCTATCTGCTCTTTCATGTCTGAGGGTCTTCGCTGTACGCAGAATCTCAGGCTTTAGCCTTGTCATCTGATACTGTATTTAATCTATGTATTTGATCAATAAGAATCAAAGACAAGGCTCAAGGTCTTTTTGGCACCAGGCATCCAGCTTTGTGCCGGGTGTCAGAGGTTGTCTGCAGTGTCACCTTGACGGTGTCACACTAATTTGTACCCTACTTTGCTCGCCTGTGTGATCACAGCCTGCACCGGTTTGTGGGGTTTGGTTTTTTTCTCTCTGTATCTCTTTTTTTAATGCTTCTTTTTATTAGTTTGGGAGGAAAGAAGTGGGGGAGATGAGAGGTGGGAGGCTGAAGACATTAGCTTAGAGATTTAAGGAGCGCACTTCCTGGCCCTCCTCCTCCAGCTCTCTGCCTTCCCCCTGCGAGTCACTTACGCTCCAGAGCCAGGGTGTTACCTCTACCTGACAGGCACCGTGTCCCGAGGGCGGCGATGTCACTAAATCCAAAATGACCAAGGGAAGAAATCCTGCAAGGCAAACTTTCAGGAGCGATTTCTCAGCTTGCTGCTGACAGGGAAAGGCAGGCACACCGAGGCCAGGGTCCAGGCTTCAGCCCACTTCTGGGTAAATCCACACAGTAGGTACATCTCTAAATTTCACTGGTATTTTTCTTGGAGCCAGGGTTCTTTGGATCTCGCACTGATGCACAAACTTGAACAATTTGTTCTTTTATGGCTGCCTAAGGCTGTACTGCATCATTTCAATGGCCTTTTGTCTTGTGACAAGTATTGCAATGCCTATAATGTACTAAACATTCTAAAAATCCATGTAATTAATGCCCCAACAGATCTAATATAGAACTATTATCTTGAGGACAGATAAATGCAGTTTATTATCTTTTTTTTTTCCTTTGCCTACACCTCTTCATTCTCTTTTCTGTGCTGTTATTTAACACAGAAAATAATAGCACAGTAAATGTATTATTTAAGTCTCTCATTTAGAATTGTGTGCGTGTGTGAAGGCACTGCACAAAATGAGGCTGTGTTTAGACCCAGATCCTTAGCTGTAGACCGCAGGCTCCATCCTGATTTCCTGAGGTGCCTTGGAAAGTCAGCCAAGATTTTCACAAATGGGTGACCGACACCAAGCATCCATTTCTGTTTTCAGAGCCACCAACCACCCACAGCGGTGGCAGGAATCAATGGAGACTGGAATGTTTCTGTACCATGCACCTCCAGCCGCTGCCCTTGGCCTTTCTGCTCTTAAGAATTCGTATTTCAATATTATTTAATGAATTTGTGAAGAATTAAGAAGAGCAGAAGGGCCGCCTACCCTGGGATCCTGTCCCTAAATAACAGCTGGGGTGGATGTCTGAGGACAAAGTACCTGAGAGGGAGCAAACAATAACAGGAAAAATTCTGGTTGCGCTTTTTAAAAACCATAGGCTCTGGGAAGAGGACGGGGCTCAGTGCAGAGTTTGCTGCTATGATTAAGCTGCATGTTGTGATTAAGACGTATTTTGAAGTTTGAGGTCGTCTGGAGGAAGGGACACCCTGGCTGGATCCCACACAGCCTTTGGACAACGCTGCTTGCTTCTGTCTGAGCTGGCTGTCAGCCACCAGAGGACGAGAACGGGGTCGATTTTACAGGTTTTTCTCCAGAAGCTTCTCCGGGGAAGCCGCTTGTTCCCCGGTTAAGGTGCCACATCCCTCAAACCACGCGGCTCCGCTCGCCGTTGAAGGGAAGCCTCTTTTGTCTGCCAGCCATGCCTGCCACAGTCTATTGGAAGGTATTTGTCAACAATTATATGTCTATTAAGGACAAGTCAATCAGGCCATGTGCAAATAGCCAGACCTCTGGGGTGTGCCTATTGATAGGGACCTGTCAATAGCCAATCCAGGCTTTTTTCAACCAAACAAGAAATTAAGCACTCACCAAAATCATTGCTCCTCTGAGTCCCTAAGGCCTATTTTTATTCTCAGAGTGTTGCTCCCTCTTTCTTGTTCTTTTTTTTTTTTCTGTTTTTCTGGGCTAATATTTATTTGGAGTAAACAAAAGAGACTAGGAGGCACTTGTTAAAGCACTGCTTTAACTGTAAGAGGAACATCTTCTCATTGTAATTAAGAATATTACCAAATGGTTGTGCTTGTAGGTGGCTGTGGTTAATCCCGATGACAGAGAAACTATAAGGGAATTAATAACAGAAACTTTAAATTAGCCCAACTGTAATTAATATCTACAGTATATAAATATCCACTCTTTCACCAACACAAATTTCAGACATATTTACCTTTATTAGGCTGAGGAAGACAGTAATATTATGCAATATTTTCATGCATATTCAATTTGTAAACGCAACAGTTGATTCTGTAATTTATATTGCAAATTACTCTGCTGTTTCCCACACGTGAGCAGCAGAGAGAGCGGGGGAGAGAGCAGACAGTGTGTGGGAAGCTTTAAACAAAAGCCTCTAGCAAAAGCCACGACATCAAAAAGATGCTCCACAGGGCCATCTCCTTTGAACCGGCAGCACTCCGGTATCACAGAACGCACTGGTGTTACACAACAAACGGCAGCGTTAAATAACTTTGCACACAGACCTGAGATGACCAAAAGTATTGAAAGCAGATGTAGTATGCAAAGCAGGAATGAGATCTGATCTGTGCTCTTGAGGTACATCACAGCTGGCTTTGTTAGTAATTACCCAAACAAACGCTCTGTCCATCAGGGCTTTATTTCTTTTCATTTCGACCCTTCAGACTGGACAAATTCTGAGAGCTGAGCATTTTTTCCTTGGTGTTCAAGCACCAAATTAATAATTAGTAACCTAATTTATTAAAATTCAGCATTTACCCAACAACATCCTTAAAACACCTATTTTTGAACAAAGGTGATGTATTTCTGCCCTGAAAGAATGGTAGAATGCAAAGATACATTCTTTGCAGAATACCTCTCAACCGCAGGAGGATTGCTAGGTATGGAGATAGTTTTTATTTGGTCACAAACTTTTCTTATACTTTGAATTAAATCTTTGCCAGGGGAGAGCTTTCAACCTGACTTTTATTGCTGGTTTTATCACAGTCTTATTTTAGGTACTTATTTCATGTTCAAAAAAAAAAAAAAATTAAAATTACCTTTTCAGTTTCCTATTTCAAACCCAAAAAATACTTTTTAAAAAAATCATCTTGATTGCAGCCCTTTTTTTAATTCTCCACCCTCCCCCCTGTAGAAGACATGAACCCTTTAGAAAACAGCTTTGCTTCTTCTTTAATCTGATTTTAGCAGGTGCAGCAAGTGGATGAAAGCTTTCAGCAGATGCTTTGGGAAAGTGACCATTAAAGGCAGGCGATTTATTTCACTGTAAATATGAGCTATTTTTGCTAAGGAGCCCTAAAAAAAAATTCAAACATGTCAGTACACAGGTTTAGCACCCATGCTTCCAGCTTCTCTGAGCTGTGTCAGTTTTCACATGTAAAATCAGCTTTCAAGAGATCATTTCTGTAATAATTTAACTTCATAGGAGAGGAATCTGTAACATTAAAAAGCCCCATGTAAACAATCTCTCATATATACACATGGGCACAGCACTGTGACACCACTTTAATAAGTACCAATCAAAGGTTTGGGGTTTTTTAAAGCTTTAAATTCTACTTCATTTTTACCTCCCTGAACTCAGAGGGGCAATGACTTCCCAGATAACTGCAGCAGTTCCTAAATTCATAAATCTTAAGACCACAAGAGACCAAGCCATCTAACACTGTCCACAACAGAGACCAAAAATCCTACCAGCCCTTTCTGCCAGCTCCTACTGAAAGCAAAGCACATAAGTTTAGAAATTATATTAAAAAAAACCAGCCCATTCCATCAGCATTTGTTGTTTGTCTGGCTGATGAACTTCCTTAAAACATCCAGAGGGAAGCTGTTGAAGGGCTTTTGCTTTTCAGATTTTATTGAGGAGGGAAAGGGCAAACTTTATATTCAAAGGCCTTAAAGTGCCTGCTAAAGGTCTGCCTTTAAATTCCCTAAAATTTAGGGAATTTAGCAAGAAGGGAGATGGCTCTTCTGCTCTGCTTCATATTTACACAGTGCAAAGAGCACGAGTCTCCAAACAGTGTAAGATGGGCTGTAATTCCTCACTCAAAGGAGTGAGCTAAGGACAGAATATTTGCCTTTGAGTTTTGGGGGTTCAAGTTTTTTGCTTTTGGTCAGCTTTATTCAGTAAATTTAGCCAATTTACTGCCTCTGAAATAATTTTCTCACTATACCTTCTAAAACTGCAATTTTTTTTCTCTTTTTTTTAAATTTTTTTACCCTTCATGAACAAGTTATGCTCTTAATCAGTAGTCAGTAAGAAAAAATAATGCAGGAAAAACTTGGTGGGCAGGGATGTAACTCAGGGCTGGATGGAGGGAGCTCATTACTGACACAGGGACTCCACTGCCCCTGTGCTGCTCCGAGCACTTACAGAATTCAAGATTACCTGAGGAAAGAGCTTAAACACCTGATGGGGAGCAGCATAGCACGTAATAACAAAGATTCAACCCCCGTGTGCGTATTTTCCACCTCTCTGATGTGAAAAAGAACGCAATTTTATTAGGCAGGAAGAGACTATTTGGGGGCGATTTCGTAAAAGAAAATGGCAAAGAAAAAGAAATGGTGTGTGCAAAATACACATAGTATGGGCGCCCCAGATGGGGTACCTTAACAAGGGGGTTTTTTCTGCAGAGCTGGGATTTGTATAAGGTGGTTTTTATTTAAAATACCTGCTTGAAACAGAACGGGGGGGGTGGACAAACCGACCAACAAAGAACAGCCCTGCTGTAAAGCACAGAATTCCCTCTGTTCCTCAGGGATGTGAGGCGGTGAAAAGGGAAGGGGCTGCGCGTGCACCTCCAGCGATTCCCTCTGCACCGCCTGGAGACACAGACTCGGGCCAGAGGGAGGTTCCGAAAGGGTAACAAGTTCTTGCTGTGATTTTACAGTCTCTGCGGGCAGCTCTGTTTTGATGAGTTGGAGAGATTCTTCTCCACGGAGAGGATTGCTCCCCTCTGCCCTGAAGCTGTGGCGCGCTCGGTTCCGCGTCCCGCGTGTCACGGCTCTGCTTGGCCAGGACACCCTGCACAAAAATCACCAGCCACGAAGTTTGTCCTGCTCCAAAACCCGGTTCAGGGAGCCCAGGTTTGCCACACATTCAAAACCTTAACATGTGTGTGACAAAGTGGACGTAAACTCATCATTTCAAAAAAAAAAAACAAAAATAAAGGCAAAACCAGAGAAATGCAACAGCAGCATTTTACAACAGATGACATCCAGATAACAGCCAGAGTTAGAGCTTTCTCTACAAGTCAGGGATGGTGCTTTAGTGTGCCCTTACTCAAAATATGTACAGACAAACGTAGAAAATGTGATATATTTGCATACAGTGCAGTGCCAGTACACAGAGAGCGAGCTCCGTGTGCTGGAATACAGCTCGGAGCCTGCTAAGGAATTTTTCTCATTTTACAAATTGTTAGGACTCAGGGGTTTGCTAAAAATATTCTTTTGAAGCTTGTCTAGTCCTTGGCGAGTGTTCCAATTTATCCCGCCTTTAATGGTGTGAAACTGGGTTTTGTTAGGGCTGGGTACATGATCTCTGCTGCCTGGTGCTCAAAGGCAGCAGGGAAAAGCCTCTGATGAAGATACGTAAGAAGGGAAGAAAGAAGCAGCTTCTGATCTGGTTATTTCGTGATCAAAATTGCTTGAAATGAACTTTGATCCAGCCGCTATTCTGAAGAATTATAGCCAACAAATAAACAAACCCAACAGAAAGAAAAAAAAAAAAACAAACAAAAAAAAAAAAAATCCTTAGAGCTTTTATTCCCTCTTTTCCACGGTCATCTCGTCGTCAGCCACAGCCCGATTTCAGGGAAAACTTTCCCGGAGTCTGGCCCAGGCCTGTCTATTGTAGGTTCCCGGCAGGAGGGACCCAGCCCTCCCGTGCATGGCTGGTGCCACACGGAGCACCTGGAGCGTAACAAGGGATAAGTAATAATAATAACTGTCCGCTAACCACATCAATGTTTTAAGTATCTCACATAAGTGGATAACTTGATTTGTAAATAAACTACATTTCAGGAATATTTCATAAACATCCTGTGCTAAGTTGGTGCCTGGGGTAATATAGATTTTCATCCATATTCATCTCCGCGCAGGAATTCCCGGGAGCTGCTGGGGGTTGCGGCAGCTCAGGTTTTCATGGTAATTTCTTCTTATTATTCTTCTCCTTCTTCTTCTTCTTTAAATTTTTGCGTTGCTAAGCCGTGCTCCAAAGGCAGGAAGCACGCGGGGCCGGCGGCGGTGCCCGCGCCGCGGGGCCGGGCGGGAGCGG